>VZRW01002593.1:202635-258981 GCA_013398125.1 Aegotheles bennettii
CGATCGGTCCTAGCACCGGCACCATGGAGCTGGCTGGGCAGTTGCTGCTGGGCGGGGGCCAGGAAGGGGCGTATGGCACGGGTGGCTCCTGTTTCTGCATTTACAGCGTTGGGTAATAAACGGAATTATTCACGTGAGAGGACTGAGGGACGAAGGGGGGGGGTGTAGCTGTGCGTGTGGCTGACTGACAAGGAGCCGGGGAAATCTCTGCTCCTTTGTCTGGCAGCAGCTCTGCGCTGGATTTCAGCGTGTGAGGTGGGGCAGGAGCTGGCGCGTGGGAATCTACTCCGTTTCTGCTGCTTTTGGGGCATCTGTATGGAAGCCGTGTAGCGTATTGCTCCTTGCCCCCTGCCCCCCAGCAGAGTAGCTGATGCGAGGGTGATTGCTGATGAATTAAAAGCCCTGAGTCACAAACAGCATTAATACACGCAAGGAGAACTGTAAATACGTTTCAGTAACCTCCCTGGGGACTCTGCTTCCTCTGTTTCAAGGCTGTCCTCTCCCCCTTGGCTGGCCATTTTTCATAACATTTCCAGAGCTGTAATTTCAAGGGGGTAAAATCTTGTCCCCATGGCAATCCCAATAATACCTGCTATAGTGAACTGGGATTTTCAGTCAGCCCAGTGTCTTCCTAAAGTCAAGCTCCTTCACATTTGGAGGTGTGGTGTATGAAGTCTGGTTTATTCCTCTAGTCTGTGAGCATCTCCAAAATTGAGATAAACAGAATATATCACTAGGAGTGATGGTGTGAATTGAAAGTACTCCTATGAGCCAGGGGTTGTGTGAGGCTGAAGGTCAAAGGAATTGCTTATGAAAGAAATGGCAAGGAATATATAATATAATTTGGGAATATTTACAGATTTTCATAATAACAGCATTAAAAGCGTTCCCAAGAGATCTTCTGCGTTGGATACCAGCTAACACTGCTAGCTTTCGAGCAAGTTCTCTAAAATGAGTTCGTGGCCTTTTACTTCTTCAATGCGTTTGACTGTCCAACCTCGTAACCAGGAACTGTGAAATTTCTCTGATGATCAGTTCATCAGCACCCCCAATGATGTTACAGCCTCAGACTTTTCAGTTTCACCAAAGATTTTTTTGCCTCTTAAGTGAGATTATGTTTAGTATAAGTATTTTTTAGAATTCTTCTCCTCTGTGGCTTCTATAGTCGCTCACACATGTGCCTGAGCAGTGATTATTCCCCTAAACTGACTGCAGGAAATGCACTCCTGAAATTAAAGAACAGGGAATGTTTGTGGGACTGGGGTCTGATTTTTCAGAAGCTGGTCATCCAGTAGCAGTACTGCCTTCTTTTGTTTCTGCTCATTTTGGGACAGTGCCACAATTCCCTTCAATCAGTGTTAACCCACAGCCTTAGATGGAGATTTGCCACTATCTGCAAACCAGGCCCCCCTGGTGAGTTTAAATTCAATTACAGTTCTGAGAGACGGGGACAAATAAAAGATTTACACTTTTGTTGCTTCTCTGCATTCCTCTAGCTCCTTCCTGGTTGATTGATGCTGAGATAGTCACAGTATCTTAGAAATGTCATATATACTTTACCGTATATATATATATGGAGCCAGTATTGTTCCGCTGAAGCAAAATGAGGGTGTTGCTTTTTGGTGGCAGGACATAGGCTGATTTCTGCTAAGTAAATCCTCCTTATAGCATTTTTTATTAGTGACATGACTACAGAAATTGTCTATCTCTGTGTCCTTTTACATTTGCTTCTTTTTGTTGCTATTTGGACGATGTGAGAAAGGTGCGTGTTCATACCGACTGCCCCATGCCACATAATTTCTGGGGAGAACAAACTCCAAAGCGCGCTTGGATGGGACAGAGCTGACATCCTCAATAAATGTCCTAGGCCACATGAGGTAAAGGATAGCTAGCTTAGGAATTCTTATTTTGGATATTGATGAGGTGTGCCATTTTTTAATCGCTTCATCATTTTTTATGTCAGCAGTTTCTTATTATGATTATTTTTAAAATATTCAATCAACAAACATTTGGTGGTGTGGTCCCACTCTAGATATTCACTCTTAGTTGGCTCTCAGTCATTTACATGTTAAAGGAGAGCACTTTTCAGCACATTGCTGATCCCATTTGCAGGAAGGAAATTGGACCCTCACTAACATAGTTTTCAGCTAGCACCTTTGAGGGTTTGAACTAGAGCAAGGCTGCAAGTTCTTTCTTGCCTTCTAGGAAATTCACATAGTAGGAAAGGTTAGTAAATTGTAAACCACGGTTCTTGCATCTCATTTGTATGTTCATGTTTGAAGCCTTGTAAAAAACGTGAGCATTCCTTTTCCAGCTAAGTATGTACTACTACTGCTGGTGAAAATGTGATGATAAAAGCTTTCTCGAGGCCATGCAACAGAGGCTCGGGCAGATATTAACAGATGCCAGTCAAAGTGTCTATGTCAAATTGACTGCAGTGGGCTTTTCCTTGAGCTCTGTTTGAAGAATGTTTTGAAACACAATCAGGAGCACAAGCCTTCTAACTTAATGCTAATTCTGCCATAGAATCTATGCATTTATTAAAAAAAAGAAAAGTAATTAGGGGAACATGAAATGTCTTATGTGATAAAGCACCCAGGATTAATTCCTATTTCAGTTTATTGTTCATAATGGGATCCCAGGCACGTCAGATGTCTAGTAAGATAAACATAAGCTCTGTAAGCAAATTTCTCGATCGTATGGAAAATAAATTAAAGGAAGAGAAGCCAAGTGATTGTTTTCCAGGTCTCAGTTTCACATGTGAAATATTCTTTTCACATGCTTGTCTCTCTGAGAGAGAATGCTTTCTCTCACTCCGTGTACCGCTAGAGGAAACAGGAGCTGGCAGTGATCCAGAGTAAATGAAGAGACAATCTCTTTGGGTAGTTTCTTGCTGCACTACCTCTCCTCTAGTAGCAGAAGGGTGTTGACAGTGACATCAGGGTTTGGGTGTTCAGTTGTTTGAATGTCATAGCACAATATTTGTGGTGTGTCACATCCCACCAAATGCTATCAACAATAAAAAAAAAAGGGTTAAACAATTCATGGAGCAACGTGTTTAAAAGGAGAGCCTTCCCACTTAATTTCAGAAGAGGAATTGCAAAATGCCTGTAATAACTGGACAGATTCTGACACTAATTGGCCTTACAAGTAGCAGCATTCCCTTTTTTACTGTGCTTGACAAAGGGAACTTTTCAACAGGTCATGACATTAAGAAAGGAGTGCTTGTGGGAAAGGAGAAGCCAGGTTGGGAAGCGCGGGTTGCTGCATGGCAAGTTAAATACCCTCAAGTAGCAGATGCTCCTCTGCAACACCAATCTGCCTGACTCTGCTTTCCCTGACTTCCCTATGCCCATAAACAATGGAAGAAGAGCGTTGAGCCTTTCTTTTAATGCATGCAGAAAGCTGTGGCAAAGCCAACAGTTTGTAAATTAGGCTATTTGATACTCTGCCTGCATACAGTCAATAACAAAGCAAACAAGATGAGGAGGCCTTCAGTTGTGGTTTCCAGCTTCTGAGGGGTGCTTAGAATCTATTGTCATCAGGTTCTGAAATTTTCATAAATGGAGAGAAAGCAGGAGAAGGATGTTTCAGAAAGATTTCTTTAAGTTTTCAGGGAACCTACAAGCTTTTAGTTATTTGTCTGAGGTGTTTCACGTGGAATATTTTGCAAAGTTCTGTGAACTAAGAGTGTCCAAACTATCTCTTTTGACTGGAGTTCCTTGCTGCCAGATGCTTGTGCAAACACTACATTTAAAAGCTCTCTCTAGAAACAGTGGTTGATTTGCAAAGTAACTGAGAGAACTGAAAACAATACCCCAGCACATCCAGTGCCTGAAGAAGGCATTTCTACGCCAAATTTTCACAAGTGCTTGTCATCACTTTCTGAATTTTGCAGCAACTTTTCTCCCCTCATATTTATATGAGTAAAAATAGTAATTTTGAAAGTGTTTAAGTGACACCAGCATAATACGTCACAAAAGCATGGTGAATAATTTCTCCTAGTGCAACTCAGCAATCCCTTGATCCTCCAACATTAGACTTCTCCTAAGTAGAACTGCTAATTTTACGGCATGTGCATGGGTGTCAACAGAGATTACAAACAGAAATCGCAGGCAAATGGAGGGACCAGATTCTTATGTTACCATTCAATATGATTTTCTTTCAATGCAGAGATAAAACTAGACATACATTCAAAATACTGTGGTCTCTATTCAACATACAAAGAAGTCCATATGTACAAAAGACAAAGCGGCTATTCTTATTGGAGTTCCATTGAAAAAGGGATGACCAAAGTAAACATGCTGAATGAAACAATGACTAATAGCGTCAAACTGCCTAGGCTATTGTATGGACTTTGGCAGTCCCTTTGGGGATTGCCAATCCACTTGCTCACAAGAAAGAGCAGAAATATAGGGAAATACCCACCAGTGAATGTCCCCAGGATGCCCATACTTCATACTGTACTCCTGGACATTTTGTAGACCAACAAAATGTACCTGATGTTATTAATTGGGTGAATTGTGTCATTCCAGCAGTAGGGTTCCCTCCCTCCAAAGCTCACATTCTCGTGACAGGATGTGACACAGAACAGTAGTCACTATGCATGAGCATACAGCGGGATTAATTTATTTTGCTTGGAAAATAGCACTACCCTTGAGACCACACCTGTGCTATGTGCTCCGTATATAGCTATCTCGAGCTGGCTTTAAACTAGTGGCAGCTTGGAACTCACCCCAGGTTTATTGCTTTGTGTTGATTTTCTTGGGTGGATTTTACCACTAATGCTGAATGCTGCTAGCCATAGCTGAGGCATTCGCTTTAACACCATCTTAGGCATACTGAGGTATCAAGCTCCTTTGTGATTTCGGCTCCCTGAACCCATACAAGTGCAACAATCTTGTCTCTTGTAAGATTGTAGGTAGGCAAGATTTTTCAAAGTTTACGTGTATGCTTATCTATCCAATCTATTTACTTTTCTTCACTACTCCCTTGTTAATTTAATTTATTTTTAGGGATTAAAAAAAAAAACAAGCTTGCCACCCAACCAGATGTAGAAATGGCTAAATGGCTAGGAGGTCTGCTCAAAACCTGACTTGCCTCATTGACATTCAAGCTTTCACCAGGGTAAGGAATGAAGGATGTAACTGTTGGAGTAAAGCACATCCAGTCGCCTAAACTTTATTGACATGATGTTTTCTTCACAGTGCGAGTTTGTAAAAAGCAAGGGAGAAGAAGTGCTTCTTGTGACTGCCCCGGCCATGGATTTTAGTTGCCTCTGGTGTACTCCACAGGTGGCAGGGACTAGGAGTGTGTTTATGTTTGGGGGGGATTACGTTCTTGAGGATGACAGGGACAGCTCTCGCAGCGTGAAGGCTTCATCACCTCACCAACATGCATGACAGAAAAGGTTGTCCACACCCACACAGCTCCTGAAACTTTCAAGTCTTTTTTCCTGACATTTCTCTTTCAGGGCAGAGGGGAATTAGAATGGCACAGAGGTAGGGACCAGGAGGGACATCTGTTGAAGCAAAGTCACATGCATGGGACACGTGGGTTGAAAAGGACCCCATGCTTGGTAAGCATTTAGGACTTTCCCAGACTTATCTGTGTCTCACTTTTTCAAACAATCTCACCTTGACTATTATTACTGTTAGGACAATTAGAGCAGGTGGGCAGGGGACTCAGGAAAGCACCGCTTTGCCCATAGGAATGTTCAGGTTATTCCACACAGGAAGGTATAGACCAGTGCTAGAGGTTAAAGATTGATAAAGCTTGTGATATTTGTGTTTAAAGTATCAGGCTTAGAGAAATACACCCAAGGACATGGTTGCTGGAGGGAAGAAGGTAGTGGTGGGGACAGATGGAACAGTGTTCATTTTCCCTTGCAGGAAGAGGGGCCCCCAGAGTTACTGGGGTCTGTAGCATCTGCTCCCTCAAGTGTCACCTCTATTGCTCATTATCACTAGGTACAAGTTTGTTTATGTTTAACAGAAACAAAAGCCTTCCTTGGCATGTTTTAAGGTTGGTAGGAAGTTACCACACACATGCACAGGAAAAACAAAAACAGTAACACTAATACATAGTGATATAATGGGATTATTGCCAGAACATGTCACTGCAGGCAGGCAGGCAGGCAGACCTCATTTCTGCAGAGGTGTGCAGCTGCTTTGCACCTGAATGCAAACTATCACACAGGAGCAGAAAGAGTAAAAATATGTAGGTTCCAATTTTTCGGTCCATGGGTGTTTTGCTACTGATATTCATAAGGGTGGGACTGAGTTCAACTTCCATTTATTGCAGTTATTTAATGTGCCTTAAACAGAAGGGATGTGAAACCAGGGATGCTATCAAACTTCCCGAAAGGAACACATCTCAACTTCCTATGTGTATCTTCTTTGTCTTCTGCTGATTAGTCTCCTACACTTGTAATGTAAGTTTTATTTCACAGCTGTGGCCTTGATAAAATCAGAATTATGGGATGAGAAAGAGGAGCGGCCCTGTAGGTTGAACTAGATGTGAAAGTTGGTTGTCTCTCCCAGTAAATCACGCCCATGTGCAGACCCTGTGCTGCTCAAGCAGAGTTTCGTCTACTAGTGACGAGCTGCTGCCACCAGTGGGCTGTGGTTTGTATTGACACACGCTTCTAATGCTACACATCTTCAAGTCTTGTAACTATAGCCCAAGTATTCCAAGACTCCAGGTCTAAAACGAAGCCACACCTGCTCAGGACAGTTGGAGGGAGCCATGTGCTAGATCAAAAATTTCATGTCTGTCTCTGCAACACACACTGAGTGTAGACATTACTCTCTTGGTTTAGACACACTCACAAATTCTATACAGGATAAATTTGTCCCAATAAACTTGACACCACATCTGCTAGTATTAGTCCTCCCACACTGACTGACTCGGCAGAAATACGATTGCATATGTATAAATTGCAGGGATCGATTTTTTGCTGGTGATTGACATGGTTTTTCACAGATCAGGCATCAGTCTTCAAGGAAACGCAAGTTTTAGACACTGAAGGGCAGCTACAGCAGAAAAGGTACATATGTGTCCTAAAACGGGCACAGCACCTTCTTCTATCCAGTATCTCATTCTTCACTAAGTTTATCAAAGATCTAGAAATGAAATGACTTCAGAATCCCTTAGTGCCTGGTCAGACCACTGCTAATACACACTGAGAAGCCTGAGTCCTAAAAAACCAAGATTGTTTCCACCATTTCTCTGAAAATGTGGCCAGGGATGGTGGTGATGATAATCCTTACATATATGTATATGTACCTACAACTTATATATATATAAAAAAATCGAATATGTAATATATATGACATACAACATAAGCATGCAGCATAATATTACATTTTATGTAATGTAATATAATATTTTAATACTATAGTACATCTATAATATTACATTATATTACATTGTGTTATATTGGCTCCATGGTTTTAGTATTTCTCAGCCTGAGCATGATTCAGATTAACATCTTTTACCTTGATGGAAAATATCCTACCCAGACAGTAATGGTTAATGTTGCGTATCCCATTTACACACCACCAAAAAGAAAACAAAGCAGCAGGGCCATGGAGAATCATTCCTATTTGGATGAATTACTGACACAGCCAAGATTATTTAAGAGGACAAATTCAGGCTTCTCAGACAAAATGGATTTCTTGAAAAGATTCATGATCTTGCAGCATCCCATCCCTCCTGAGCACCAAGGGCTGCAGTATGTGCTGCCATTTGCAGGGCAGAGGCACGGCTCACAGTCTGCTCAACTCTCTCATCTGCATCCCAGGAGCATCCACCCTGCCACAAATTTTCACCCATTAAGAGATGATAACAAATTGAAACAGACCGCATGGTGGGTTCATTCACAAACTTAATGTTCACATGCAGTTTACTACTACCACCTTCTTTGCTACAAAGTTGAAAAATCTCAAATTTGCTTCAAATTCTTCAGGGCAATAAGGGAATAGGACTCTGTAAATGTGTGGTGGTTTTCTTGCTGAGTGAGTAATGCTTTACATTGGTCTAAGGAGACTCTCCTGCAGATGCTTGGGCAGAGACCTATCAAGAGCTTAATTTATCACTTGCTAGTGAGCAAAACAGCTGCTCCAATTCCTGCAGTGAGTCTAAACCCAACATTTTTTTCTGTGTTTACAACTCCAACACACTGCTATAAGGAAGGCTCTGAGCGTTAAGGGAATACTGCTAATAATTAGGTAGTATGCTCCGTTTCTAAAATTCGCTAATATGAGGAATCTACAATTATATATCCTCTCACAGAGTAATACGAGGTTATCAGAAAGATAAGAAATGCAACTCTATTAATAGCAGCAGAAGGATATTCTGCTGGCCATCTGAATGAATCCAGAAAATACTTCAACAAGAAACAAAAGATTTTATTGATGTTTGGTCAAATGTCTTTTTTCAGCCCATACTACTGAGCACGATTGCATCAGCATCCTCTAACCATGTACAGTATATGGGCTTCCAACTCCATAGCTATGTGCTCCATAAATAACTTTCTTTGGATTGGCTGAATTTGTTGACAGCTGCTGTTTACATAATACTGGGAAAATTAGATAATTTATTTTTAAGGTGAAACAAAGATTTTGAAAACTGCTTTTGTCCATTTTTTAGTATAAATCCAGCATAGCCAAAGATGAAACCCTACCATTTATGGATTTTTTCCTTCCTAATGGGAGAGAGAGAAAGCAAAGAGTGTGGAGGGAATCAGTCAAGAGGAAATGCTGAGGATTTTCAGTTTCCTGTTCTTGGTGAGAATGAGGGACCTAAAGATGGGAGATCTGAAGTCAGAGAGAGGAGCACTGACTTGCTATCAATTTAATTTACAATATTCTAACTCATTAAGTCACCCCCAAAGCTTTGAAGAATCAGATCTGCTAGGAATCCACACAATCTCATTACACTCAACTGCTGGGCAAGTACTTTGGTGAGTATTACATAGCAGGCAGCGGCACTGCATACATTTTAATTAACTAAAGATTTTATGGGTTCATTAGCTGAATTATAATTGGAGTTTTAACATATGCTCAGAAAATATTCTGTGATGTGTTAGTATTGCTCCTGGAAAATATTAAGATGTTGCTTCGTAACATATTAGAATATGAGGGCTAGTAGAGAAGAGGATAAAAGAGAATCAGTAACTATTTTATTTTTGGAAAAAGCCTATGGGAGAGATCTCTTTTGGGGACTCTGAACTGAGGCAAAACCAGTGCCATTGATCAGAAACAGTGGGAAAAACAGGTTGGAGAGAAATATTCGGGTCTGAGTATGGTAAGTGATCAACATGGGAGACTCACAAGGATCCACATAAAGACTGCTGTGTGGATGCTTCCACATCCATTATTGATGTGGGAACCCCACTGTCCTTTGGAGTGAAGCATGAGGCTTTATATTCCTTCAGGAGAACAGAAGAACATAACTGTACATTTGCTTCATAACGTTTTTTGTGAGTCTTACTGAGCTCTTCAATATTCTCCTCAATATCTTGTGACAAGAACTTCCAAAGTTAATTTTCAGTTGTGTGAGAAATCTTTTTACCAACTGCAGCTGCACGATGTTCTGCTCTCACTGGAGATCCACTTTTGCTGCATGAGGGCAAGCAATAAACGGATATCCCCAGTTATTCTTTTTCGTCTATGTGTCATTCATTTCCTTTGTTAAGTCTTCACCAGGATGGGTGTCCTTATCCTCTTTTGAGAGTAACCATGTGCAGCCCAATCAGGTTCCCTTCAGACAGATGTTTGTCATGGCTTTCGAGACTGCCTCTCTTTCTGTGTGCTGCCTGTATTTGTAGGCAGAGAACAGAGGGAAGCACGCTGACCATCCTTCACTGACACCTCTGGTATCACCCAGGGCTCACTTGGCTAGTCAGAGTGATATTATTGCTACTGAATGCTTAGGCAGTTGTCCCAGATGAGAGTAAACTGGTCGCTCATTTGATGGCATGCTAAGGTTTTCCAGTTTATTACTTGCTATTGCATTGTTCATACACTCACGTGTATTTTTTCCCTTTTCTGAGTGTAACAGAGCAGAGCTCCTGAACAAGATGGGAAAAAGCAGTAAGTTATCTTTCTTGCTGCAGACTATATAACCGCCATGTCTCCTCTCCTCTCCTCTCCTCTCGAGGAGCAGTTTAAATCAGCCCTCTCTCCTTGCATGCATCTGCATCTGCTTTTTACATCCCCTAAAATCATGGTTATAATGATAATAACTAGCAAACAAAACGTCATTAGGGAGGAAAGAAATAATATGAAATGGAGAATGGGCAAGTGGGCATTTGGAGGGGATACTGTTTTGCTGAGGTAAGGCCAAGTGGAGTTGTGTATGAGTTGTATTAAAGCACTTATGAATGGATTGCTCAAAATGAGCTATCCTATGCCATTATGAAATGCTTTGGGCATTTTTTTTGAGCTCAGCAGTTTGATTAGCCTTCTCTTTTTATATCTGGAAGTAGCCACAGACAAAGAAGACGCATATGGACTGCTCTTTTTATTTCGGCCATTGACTCTGTGAGTCTTCTTGCTGATATCCAAAGCCCCTTTTGAAATCAGGGAAAGATAGCATGAAAAGTCAGCCAGCATAAGAAGTAATTTTTGCTTATTAATCTGGATAGTTGCCCATCTGCACCCAGTGTCCATAGTGACCCATCTTGAATGTAAAACCTTAAAATCATCCATTATTTCTTTTGCACAAGTGAAGATATGCTATGGATAATATCTAAATTAGTATTCCATTAGCATTTGCCTTTGTCCTGTGGTTTGATGGCAAAATAGGTCAATTTAGTGCCTATTCCCCTATTACGACCAGACTATAAAGAGGACTGAGGGAGTTTGATGTCAGCTGAGATGGGGGGACCAGAGACTACTTTTGATACTTCTAGTCAAAACTGTCTTGGGCAGAGAAAGCTACTGTATGTTTTCAATTATTGGACAAAGGAAAGAAATTAAAGATAAAGGAGGTGCTGTTAATGGAGAAGGAATGAAGTATAAAGTGAGATCCCCCAGAGAACGGAGTAATTATTTTCTGACACGAATTTTTGGTCCAAGACTTTTTTTGGGCAAGAACTCAAGAGACACTGTAAGATGACTTGGTATAAATGGGAATTTGGAATAATTTTTCTCTCAACATCTTAAATAGTTTATATAAATCTGCCACTTTTCAAATGATGTATTAAAGCACCCTTGTGGTTGCTTAATATCAATATTCCTCTGAGATTTTACAAATACATCATCAGCATTAGATGGATGAAATCCATTCTGCCATAATTCATATGCCCAACACAGGCAATGCTTCACTGAAATATGCAGGCTGGTGAGCAGGGGAAAAGAAACAGTCTGCCTTCTTGTTGCTGCCACACTTCTCCTGAAGCCTACGATGGGCAGCTTGGGAAGCCTTTAGGGGAAGATGCAGTCTGCTTGCAATCCTGGTTTTGACTATGGAGGGACCAGAGGCATTTCCCACAGGTGACCCATTTCCCCATCCCTTCCACTGGTGCTCAGTGGAATACTGAGCACCCCTGTCTCCCCATTCACAATGTCCTCTGACTCTTTGCAAGAGTGGAGGTGCAGCATGTGCTACTGACTGCTCTTTTCACTGTGGTTTCCCAGGATGTGGCAACCTCCAGGTAGATGGAGGTACTCAACCTCTGTGGGGTTAAACTTCACTGGAGAAGCAACTTCACCAAGAGAGCATCTTAAACTTGGTGTGCACCCCACCCAAACCATGGTGGGATGGAAACACTGCACAGGTGTGAGCACAAGGGGCAATAAAGGGCCTGGCTTGAAACCGAAAGATCTCCCATTTCCTAGGTAATTGCTGTACGTCTTAGGATTTTTCTCACAGGGTTGTTGCTCTTATTCCCTACCACTCCCTCATATATTTGGTGAGGCCCAACTGCCTTAATATAGGACGTGACAGAATGATGAGTACCCATGTTCATGAAACAAAAACTTCTGAGCAAATATGAGTGGCTAAAACTTAAATCCCCCTAAGAAATTCTAAGCTGAGTGAGAAAACACATGGTGCTCTTGGGTGTCTATGACATAAAGCAATCCATGAAAATAGTGAGATGGCTCACTATTTGAGATTTACATGATATGGGTTTTGAGGATATACTTTTGGTGTTATAGTGATATACTTTCGGTGTTATAACTTCACCCTCAAATTCCCCCAGCATTTTCCATAAGATGCATGTCCCAGGGATGTCACAGCCCATTGCTAAGTGAAGTGAGGGAGTGAATAGCAGATAGGGCAAAGAAGGCTGAGGTCTCTTTTGTTCTAGTCTTTCCAAAAGATAAATTGTGCCAAGGATTTAATCACATTAATTTAGACAGATGAAGACAGAAGTGGAGTTCAAGCTAAGAGAAGATTGTGTTAGACAGTGTGGCTGAGATAAATATATTCAAGCTGAATCATTCTGATGAAATCTGACTTAAAATATTTATGGAGCAAACCAAAGTAACAACCTAAGCATAGGGGTTCTTCAAAGAATGTGGAAAGAGATGTCTCTGAAAACCAGTAGAGGTCAAAGACCATACCCATTTTTAAATGGTAGAATACAGCAAAAACACCTGATTATTGACTTGACAGCCTAACTTCAAGCCTCAGAAAAAAAATTAAATACCTGGAAGATAAAGCCATGATAAAGAACTTCCAACAGTGATTCAAACCAATCCAATTTCTTTCTCTGGGTAAGGCGAAAGCAATAGTTGTAAAATATCCTGACTGCACTAGGGCCCCTGAGATTACTCCTGTGTCACATTCCTGTAAGCAAACTGAGGAAATAGGGCCAGGTTTGGAAATCCATACAAAACATGTCCACTAAGAGGAAGAATCAGCAATCCTTTGTCTACCAAGGTGAGAGGTGTTTTGAGAAGGGGATTTTGATTAGCATCTGGAAGGAGACAGTCTTTTTCAAAAAAAGCCCAGAAGTGGCTTGGAAACCTTAGCCTTGCTTCCAGAAATAATGGACTGATTGCCCTAACTGCTGTTGAAAGCATTGCAGAAGGTGCGAGTCATCCTACCTAAAACCAATCTGCAGCTGTGGCCCAGGCTCTTCCCACATTCAGTGCATCTCCTGGGTGATTCATCCCATCCAAGGACAGAGGTTGAGGATAAGAGAAATGAATCACTCCTCAGAGTTTCCTCTCCCTGCCATCCCACTGACTGTAAGGGAGTATAAAATAACTACTTTACAGTAGCCACTTAACTTTTGAATAGCTAATATTGGGCGAGATGAATCCCGTCTTTAGTAGCCACTTAATTACCTGGATTCTCAGAGATATTTGAAAGTAGATACTAAGTGGATTTCATAACTTGACCTGGTATCTGTTGAGTGCTGAGGCTCCCACATGGAATAGGCTATACAGGGATCTTAAGACTCTTATCTATTCCTGTGTTTTCCAGGTAAATCACTGGGCTCACCTAAGGGCTCTGGATACAGTAGGGAGGTCAGATCACATTATCGTCTGATACTTTTAGTTATCAGCCGCTCAGGAGGAAGTGTGAGTCTTAGGGTGTAAGCACAGTCTATGCAGTATTATGGAGGGAAAAGGAGTACAATTTGCACAACAAAATCAATGGAGCCAATGCTGATTCCCTGCCCTGAACATTCTCTTCCCGTGTAGGCCACAATGGTGTTAATGGAAGACTTTCTTGTGAAATGAAGAGCCACAAATTGTATCTTAATGGAAACAATCCTTGAATGGAAAGACTTCTTTATGCCATATACTTGGTACTTTGCAGACATTCAGGAGGGGTAGTGACTTCACAAATATTGATAATTCTGCTATTGAAGAATTATGAGGATAATTCTCTTTTTAGCATGAAATAAAAGAGGGAGGAAAAGCAGACGTTTCTGCATTAAGAGCCAGGAGACATCTCTGCTACCCCACAGGATTTTCTATGCAGCCTTTCAATGCAAGCTCTGTTCCAATTTTTGAGGCTTTTTAAAAAAACTTTTCTGTCACATCTCACCTCTGTGCCCAATCTATCCTAAGCCTGCCAGCACTGGCAGAAGTGGAGTACAATCTTGTGGTCATTTTTTATGATTCGATGGCTAAGGTCTGGAATAAATCAAGTCTTTCCTGCTGGTTGGCAACACAGCTGAGCCCGATGCAGAACCACACCCCACACTTCCCCACCTGCCCTCACTTCTAGGAGCCCTCACATCTCCATGGCCACAGCTGCTGGTTACTCCTCACTCCACTCACGGCAGCTGGCAACAGTGAGGGACTTGTGTCCCACCATACCATCACCCTGACTCCAGCAGGTCTTTCAGCAGAGACAAAGGAGGAGTCTTAGAGTTGATGCAATGACCATGATTTTTAAGCACAAGCAGTTCTCTGAGTTGGGTCAAAGCATTGGCTTCTCTTCTTTGTTTGGGTGGGGATTGAAATCGCAGTGTGTGGCAAGGATCACTGAGACCAGGAGGGAGATTGCAGGGCTGAAGTGCAACCAAATTTCAGCCCTCTTTTTGCAAGGGAAGGCTCTCTATGGTGTCTGTTGTGTCTCTGCTCCTCAGCCGAGGCCCTGAACCCCCCGGCCAAGGGGTTGCTGTGCAGCAACCACAGGGCTCTGAATTACCACAGCAGCAGCTGCTGCTGGGAAAGACTGACCCGAAATGTTCCAGCCCATAAACCTGTTTATTTTGTATTATAATGATCATATGGATAAGGGAACGATCAGAAATGTGCACAATCTGAATAAGGAACTTATTAACAGATGCCAGTAATTAAGGCAGATGAAGCAACAGACATTTGCTTACATGTTTTCTTTCCTAATCCATATTTTAAATCTTACTCACAGCCTCTCACAGGACAATACACTTTCCCCTGTGTATTTGGCAGCACAAGAAATGAGGTGCTTGGAAGAAAGAGGAAATTAGTTGTTCTGTTACAAAATACTTAAACCCTTGGTGCTGGTAGAATATGAAGGCAAATGCCTAAATTTATTCCTGTATCCAGCTGTAGGGAGAAATTGCTCTATCAGATGGACATCCTGCTGCTAGTGAGATCCTTGAAAAGCTTCACATCCCGGTAGAGATTGCTGTTAAAATTAGCACACCTGTCCCATGGTGTCATCCAGGCAGTTCCTGCTGCAGGAAAAAAAATGGATTAATATGTTGGCAAATGGTATTTAATTCTTACAGGGAAAATTTCATTTTGTGAAGGCAGTAAGTGATTCCCAGGGCAGGATATGGAGCGAGTTATTGTACCCCAGTCCACTCACACCTGTTTGACTATTAGCCGGTGCGTTGTAAGGCACTGTGAACTTTAGATTTCATTTTTTTTAAAAAGTATATTATTGTGTTGATTCTCATTTTGTACAATTATTGCAGGATAAATGGATATCTACTTTTCCTGAAATCAGCTTCTTTACATCTTGTAGTTCCCTGAGAAAAAAAGTGAATCCTGAGTTTACCTTAGAGGTCACAATATACATTCTTCAGGCCATCGAAAGCCAGAAGTTTCAGTATAACAGACACCATGCAATGCAGTTTCAAGAGTGTGTATGTGCATATTCATGTGTGCATATGTGTGTATTTTAGTGCAAATAAAATAAAACAAAACACAGTTTATCTTTTCTCATGGATGCCACTCTTTGCCTGATCCCCCTTCTTCTTCAAGCCTTCTCACATGTTCCTAACTGTCCCGTTTTCTTTTTCTTTGCATACCTGCCAGATTCTTCCTCTGCCCACAGAAAAATTTCTGGCATGTCTGTCACTCTGTTTATATAGTTGCCAGCACAACTGTTCTCCCTTGCTTCTTAGTTTTCTAACAGTAATACCAGACTGGATTTGGCAATACAGTGATGTTTAAAATAGTGACAAACTTAAAAATGCCAGTGTATGAAACATCAAATACAAATACTTATATTTCTTTCCATTTCTATGCAAAAAGTCTTGTTTCTCTTCATTTTCTCTGCTTGCATGACCCCTTCAGAATCAGCGCTCTGCTGAATTCACTGTGCATTCATTCACCACCTCTGCATGACCTTGTCACACTGAGGCTCTGAGGGCGGCTGGCTGGGCTGCCATTTACAGCTGCCCTCATCTGTTTTGGGTGAGAACTGAAAGGGCAATACAGACAGCAGAAGAGCTTTTTTTTTTCTTTTTTTTCTTTTTTTTTTCTTTTTTTTTCCATTTAGGGCTATCATGCATACTAAGCCAAATAGTTCCTGAAATAAAAGCTCTTAAAGATAAGGCTGGGATTTATTTTCCTTAGGCCAGTTGTTCAAATAGTTAGTCATCTAAAGTTAGTCACTCCAGGCTTCTTCTGTGCAGCCATAAAGGGAAATATGTACCTCCAAAGGCCAACAACACTAAGACACTAAGTGTCTACAGCTGGTCAGATAAATCCTCTATGGAAGTATCTGTTTCTCACTGTTGACCGTAACTGGAGCCCAATCTACTTATTAAAATTAAGGGAGGCACATACCCTACTTGATACACCAGTGAGAAATGCAATCCTGCTCTGCTGTGGATGCATGGTTGCCCATAATAAAATGGTTGATCTCTTGATGAGTGTGGCTGATGTTCTTTGCATCTTAATTTCTTAAGCAGGGCAGTTGTACATGCATTTGAAAGGCAAAAAAGTACAGATGTGATCCAAGCAGAATTCTTACTAAATTACATCATGACAGGCTAAGTGGATGTTGAATTAATTGCCATAGTGGAGATGAATTGTGTTTTTCTTCCATTTGCTTGACTATATTTCCTCATTCCATTTGTCGGAAGAATTGCTCCCAAGGTTTTTAGGATACCTGTTTGAACCATATGCTCTGTTTGTTAAACAGACACCATAAATTGTGGGTAATATTTATTTTCAAAACAAAATTTTTAGGTTTTTTTCCCCTCTTCAACTTAAAAAAAAATAAAAATTATTAATCTCAACTTAACAATCCTGAGAAATCTACAGCAGCCTACTCCTGATGCTCCAGGTAAACCAGTGAAAACAAACTGCTCCAGGGAAGTAAGTATATGTTTCAAAACCATTAGGATTTGTTTAAAAAACAAAGAATAAATTTTTTTTATTAAAGGAAATAATCCTGACAGTAATTTGGATATTAATTATGATGGTGATTTACTTTTTTGCTTGACTTTAAGCTCACGATTAGTATCACTGTCTATTCACATGCTAAATGTAATAATTATGCACTTTATTAAACACGGATATGCCACCAGAAAGTGTCACTGTAATTAGATTATTACAGCAATGCCTATATGAACCTTACTGCATTCCAGTTTAGCATGATGGTTATTAAGGCCATCTTCTTTCAGAGAACATAATTGATTTTTACAGGCTGCCTTTAGAAAATAAAAAAAAGCTTTTGCATAGAATGGGAGAGTACTTTTTCTCATATTGTTGATCATTTACACTGCTCTATTTTTAGGGAAACACTGCACTCTGCAGGTGGAAACTCTCCCGCCGTCTTGTAATGCGCTGGAAAGGTCTTTGGAAAGCAACCCTAATGCTCTGTGGTGAGCAGCTCATACTTGTTACTGGGGAAGTGCATTGTCTGCATCATCCTTATAAATGGGAGCAAGTCTTCTTTCTTTCCTTCTCCACTTATATTTTAAAGAATACTAGAAAGTATATAGATATTCTGTAACATTTATTGCAGTAAAGAATATGTAATATACAATAAGCGCAGTTTGGCTGTTCACATGATTTGCAGGGCTCGATAGAAAGTTCCATGTCAAATCTAATTCCCCTTTGCCTTTTCCTCACGTTAACCCCTAAAACTGAATTTCTATCTAGAAATAAGAGCAGTCAGTAAGTCCAGCCGCAAGCCTGCACTACTAAAGTGGAGCCCTTGCCTCTTTACCCGTTTGTATCACTGCCTTACAGACACATCATCTCTCTCTGGTCCTTATTTTATGATTTCTGTCCATTAGATGGCAATCGTAATCAGCATCTACTTCCCACCTTCATGTCCTCTGAAGGCCAACATGCTGTCTAACTACAATCCTAAGAAAAGATTTCTCATCCATCTCTGCCTTTCCCTAACCCTCACCCTACACATAGAGTGGGACTATGCCTCGGTCCCCAGCACGGTGGGTGGCCCAGATGAAAACGGTGTGAAGACATAGTTGGTATAGTGCTGTTCTCTCCTTGGCATGCTTTGTCCAGCCTCAGTGCCCCTGAAGCTCTAGGCTTTGAGGTTCTCTAAACCCTAACCCTAATGGCAGTATGGGGCTGACAGGGAGGTTGTTTAATTTTTTACTGATTAAAAATTTAGGGAAGCGAGCTGCAAAGATGAAACTGAAAGCACCTTTCCCATCCCAGCACTTTTTTCCCAGGCTCAAACAGCAAGGTGTGCCACTTTGCCAACAGTGCCAGTAGTGACTGGTTCATGTGTTTGCTTCAGTGATTTCTGCCCATTCCCTGGCTCCAGAGCTGCTGCAAGGCCACTGATGGTCCCTCTGTGGGAGGTGCCTACCAGCATCTCTGTGTGCAGTGTGTGCACACACCTGCAGGTCATGCAAACCCATGCTCACACGCACCCTTCTCAGGATCAGTAGCTGTGGTGCAAAGCTGCACACTTTGGGCAACTTTTGGATCCATGCTGGACTGGATGCAACTATTTCTACTTGCCTTTGGACAGGAACAGATTTTCCATGTGGCTGCAGAGAAGTCACCCTCTGCAGCCATCTGAATTTCCCTGTATTGACAGATCCTCCCTCTCATCTCATCTGCAGGGAGAGGAGCACACTTGTGGTTTTTGGGCATCATCCATACCCGTTGCGGTTTAACCTCAGCTGGCAACCAAGCCCCACCCAGCCTCTTGCTCATTCCCCCTCAGTGGGATGGGAGAGAGGCTCAGAAGAGTAAAAGTGAGAAAACATCTGGGTGGAGATAAAGGCAGTTTAATATGTAAAGCAAATCCGCACACACAAGCAAAGCAAACCAAGGAATTCTTTCACTGCGTCCCATGGGCAGGCAGGTGTTCAGCCATCTCCAGGAAAGCCGGGCTCCATCACACGTAACGGTGACTTGGGAAGACAACACCATCAGGCTGAACATCCCCCCTTCCTTCTTCCCCCAGATTTATATGCTGAACATGACATGATATGGTATGGGGTATCCTTTTGGTCAGTTGGGGGCAGCTGTCCCTGTTGTGTCCCCTCCCAGGCTCTTGTGCACTCCCTGCCTACTGCCTGGTGGGGTGAGAAGCAGAATATATCTTGGCTCTGTGTAAGAACTGTCCAGCAATAATAAATGAAAACATTCCTGTGTTATCAACACTGTTTTCAGCACAAACCCAAAACATAGCCCTCTACCAGCTACTATGAATAAAATTAACTCTGTCCCAATCAAAACCGGCATACCCTGGCAGAAACCCTGGCTCCAGAGGGTTGAGTCTGGGTGCATGTTCTTAAGGGGTCTCAAAGCAGGCTGGATACCCTGTGCTCTGACTAAAGCTTTTGTTCAAGTATGTATGTTCCTTATAACAACAAGCTGAAAAACAATTTTATAGCCCCATGATAAATATCTATTACCTCTACTCTCAAGCTTCCTATTGACAACAATTGCTGCTGTCTAGCTCAGGATTTGCAGCTCATCAAATAGGAAATTTCCAGCTAACACTAGTAACCCACAGCTACCTAGGCAGGAGCTCCATTGGTTTGACATGTTGTGGTACTGGGTAGTGGACTGAGACACTTCCATAAACATCACCTTCTTCTTCAATTCAATCCTACAGTCCCTGCTAGACACCTGCTGTCAAAATGTGGGATCCTGGCAGGCTGGGACAGTATGTGCGCAGATGGGGCAACAATCACTTTGTCTTCCCAGTCTGAAATGGCTCTGTCTAATACCCTCCAAATCAAAAATCCAGACACATTTCCCTGAAAATCCTCCCTTTTCTTTCGGTTTTCCCTCTGAATGACCATCTTACCTTGAGCTCTTCCATCACCCAGAAAAAGTTCTGCAACAGATGGTCTGGTCATGGTCTTGCAGATACAGGCAAAGCTGTGTGCTTAGCCAAAACAGCTGCATGTTCTACACAGAATGTTCTACTCTTGTGGCCTCAGCAAGTATGACAAGCTGTCCATAATGAAGGGTCAGTCATTTCCTGCAAGCATTTTGCTCTGTTATTTTGCTTGAGTTGAGAAATGCTGATAGCTTTCCACTATCTTCTAGCTTTGTTGCCTGAATTGCAATACTGATGTGGTTCCAATATGTGCCTTTTCTGCTTCTCATGGATGAAGACCAGAGCCACAGGGTGTAATGTGTCCATTAAAAGGGCAAGCCACGTGATTCAGTTGAGGCTGGGGATGGGAAAGGAACTTGTGCCCATGAGTTGTGGTGGTGTTTGGTAAAATGGGATGGTTGAACCCAGGATGTGTGGAAGTGAAATGGCACCTTGTGGCCTAGCAGTGATGTTGCCTGGTGCAACAAGCAAAACTGAAATCATAAAAGCATTTCTAATTTTGGCTTAACCACCACCACCGAATCTTATTCCTTTGTAATATTTCTAGCTGTATATTTCTGGCCCATACTGTGAGGAAATTAGTCAGCTTTTATTCCATTTCTAGATGGAATTTCCCCTGACTGACTTTGTAATTTATCCTCATGGGGGTTTGTCACATTAAAACATAAGTAATAATAGTTATTTGATTAGTTGCTAGTACATTTGAGGGATTTTTTTTAATATATTTTACACAGTTTTGCTTTTGCCATTGATGATAAAGGATTTATGTTGAAATTTAAAAACCCAGCAGTTTATGTCATTGTGGAGTATTTCTGTTTTTTTGATGGCTTTTAATATGAAATCCTTTTCTTCTGAACAGTTGAGGAAGTGAGGTGGAATTCACAAAGCAGATAAATAAATAGTCAAAACAGTCTCTCAAAGAGGGCAAAGCTCTCCTGCTGGGGTAAGTAAAACATGAGGAAGGTAAGTCAGACTAGTGATATTTGCTAAATTGGTATTTTACTTACTTTTCTCTGATGTGAAAATGATTTTTTAGATTGCCTGGTTGAAGAATAATGTCCTTGTAAATCATAAACACAGATCTGTACACGAAAACTCTTTCATGTTTCAAAATTGTAATTTTTCCCAAGGTTGCTGTTCATAAAAAGGCTGTTAAAAAGCAAAACCAAAATTCTGTTTGGCTTTTTAACAGAAATGTATATAAGAAAACTGCACATTATGACATTGAACCAGTAGATGGTACTGAAGAATATGCAGTAGAGTTCTGGTTTTTTAGGGCTAACATCACAGTACTGGTGTGTCCAGAAAATGGCTTTCTTTGAGTAGATCTTTCCATTACCTGTTTCATTACCTGGTTGCTATCAGCGATGCTTATAGAAACAGATTTTACATTTTATAGTGTCACAGGCTGACATTAAGTATCATGCATTATTGAACTGCCCTATAACCATAAATGAAAACAAGAAATGAAAATAATCAATCACATGCAGAATTTTCTGCCAGTCACAAGACCATAGATTTTGTGACAAGTCTGTGAAAATGTCTTGTTCCTGAAAGTCTACCAGAGGGGCGACATCTCTGCTGAAAAGGGAACAAGCTGCTTTGAGGTAAACATATTGCTGATGTGTAGGCTGCTGTAACTAATAGCATCACAGAGCAAATCTTGTTCAAGGATCCCCAATCCACTGGTCCATTCTGGCCAATAGTTAAACGAAGATATGCAATTGTGTTAGTTTTAACTTATTTGATTGTGAACTTCAACACCGAAGAAAAATGAAAATGGGATCTCTCTGCAGATTGCAAATGCACAATAACCACTGGGAAATTTTCTCTTTCAACCACCTACCAGTAGTGACACCTAACAGCAAACATTAGTCAGAAAGTTTCTGATTTCTCAAGCTTTCATTAAATGTCACCAGAATTAAAGACAGAAAGACTATGTAAATAATGATACTTGGTCTATTTTTACCACCTCTTTAATAGCACAAAAATGAAAATAAAATATGAAACTACTTGTGGAAACTCCCTGAATCTAGAAGAGTTAATTTCTTTATTGAAACAGGGTTTTTGTTAAATTTAAATGAATAATGAAAATAGATAGTGAAAATGCTGTAGTTTTGACAAATCCTTTTACTGACAATGTTTAGAAAAAAGCCTTGATATTGTAGATGTGACACATCTGAAATTTTCAAAACTAAATTATTTCACATTCTGGTATCAAAGTGAAATTTTATTTTAAAAACATTCATCAGTTTTGTTGCTGAAAGTTTTGTGAAGACTGAATTTAAAATTAAGCAGTTAAATAACAAATTATTTCATTAAAATCTGTAACAGCTCTTTCTAGATTTTTCAGTTTATAAAAAGTTTCAAGATTTGACAAATTTTCCATATTGGTTTAGGAAATGCTCAACGTTTCAGATTTTTTTGCAAAGTAAAAGCCTGCTTCTGCACTGCTCAAACTATAAGAAGCAAAATAGCAGGAAAGCCACTTGATTATTTTAACATAATTTTCAAATGTTGAATAAATTGAAGTTCCATTTGCATGGATTTAATTCCACGTAGCCGAGGGAAGTGTGGATTTAGTGCCTCATTTCATCACTCTTAAAGCACTTTCAAAATTATCAGTTTCTTTTCTAATCTTAATTTAATTTTCCTGTGCAGTCTGATTCAGATTTTTCAGGCGGTCTTTGGGAAGTAGGAAACTTTGAAAATCCCTTTCCTTATGAATAGTTTGGGAATGAACCACAGATGACAGGGCCAGACAATACCTTATATAATGTAAGGAACTGAAACAGGCATCGAGGTAGAAGCAGGAATATTCACACTCGCTGGTTTTAAGATCAAGGGTAGCTACCTGGATTTTCATGCTCCTTTTATAGTCAATGGAGATGGTCGTACTCCTAAACATTAGGGTCTGTCCCTTTTGGAAAAGTGTCTGTCTGAACATAGAAGAGTCAATGCAACAGACATAAGCATTTACAGTGCCACATAAAAACATTTTCTGCTCGTGGAAAATTTATTCTAATTAGCACAAAACTGAAAGCCCCTTAGAAGTGTAATAGTTCAGCAGCAGCCTATGTTATATATATTATTTAATTCAAATAGTCTCCAAAAGCACATACCCATAACAGTCTCCCAACTAATCTACTTGTGCCATTGCAATTGCAGGCATATTTTCCACTAAGTTCAAAGACAAGCACAAAGAAGTTGACTTTACGTGGAAATTATTTTTTCTTCACTTAAATTCGGCTTTGAAGTCCGTAAGGTTATCATCAAGAAAGGAGGTAAAGAAAGATTATTTTTAGGAATATTAATATCTTCTTTGGGGAAGACAGAAGAGAAATGTTATATTCCTTTAACACAATTGATATTCTAAGGAGCAAACCCATGTCTGTTGATGAAACCCCTAAGTGCCTCCTTGTGGGCTTCCTCTGTGTTTCTTGTCTATTATTAAACAGCCCTATTTCAATCACTTCAAATAAATGATGCTTAGCTGGTGATATGAGCCGTGAAAAGTCTGGACTTCAACCACTGCTTTTGTGCTTTCAGGGAATTAAATAAGAGAAAGTATAAATCCAGTTTCCGTTAGATGGGAAAATGTACTGGAAGACGAGCAGGTTGTTGTGTACTTCAGTGGACAGAGAACTATTTGAACTGTAAAAAAATATTTCAAAATGAATAATGAAAGAGGAAGAATAAATTAATTGAATGACAGACAAACACAAAAGCCATTTAGGAATGCCACTGGATATTGAGATCATAACTATGTAAACTGTGTAAATCCATAATATTGATTTTTAACTGAAGTGTGTTGATAAAACTTTTCCCCAAATCGCCAGTGTATTATGACATGGATACAAACTTTTATTTATGTAATATTATCAAACTTCTCATAAAATCAGGCCAAAGCATTACATTTATGATGCTTCCAAACTTCTGCAGTCTTTTCAACATGAATACTACTTACCAATGAAATTACACTACATGCACAATTCAGGTAATTTCTCCATGCTGATAAAGCAGCTTCTAAAGTGAAGGTTAATTTTTCAGTCCCACCACTCAATGAAATCTGTATAAAATCTGCTGTTCTAACTGCTATTTTCTGTGAGCCTCGCTGTTTCTAGACTGTGCCAGAAAAGGTCCCAAGATTGGAAGGGACCACTGAGATCATCTAATCCAATCCCTTTTGCTCAGAACAGGATCAGTTAAGGCAGGTTGCTAAGGATTGTGTCCAGTTGGTCTCTAAGGGTGGAGACTCCACAACCTCTCAGAGCAACCTATTTCACCCTTAGTTTTTTGCTTCTGAAGACAAGTGATGTGGTCCTACTTTTTGCTTTGTTCCCTTCACTCAAGGTCCTGATCTTCACCATCTCATGGTCACTGCAGTCAAGGTTGTCCCTGACCTTCACATCCTCGACCAGTTCTTCCTTTTTTGTAAGTAAGAGGTCCAGAAGAGAGCCTCCCTTTGTCAGCTCCTCAGTCACCTGTGTCAGAAAATTGTCATCAATGCACTCCAGAAACACTCTGGATTGCTTGTTCCCCACTCTGCTGTGCCTTCAACAAATATCAGGCTGGTTAGAGTCCCCTATGAGGACCAGGATGTGCAAATGTGAGACTCCTTCCAGTTGTTTGAAGAAGTCCTCATCCATTTCTGCTTCCTGATCAAGTGGTCTGTAGGACACACCCACAACACCACCACTCACATTGATCTACCACCCCTCTGGAAGTGTCCAAGGCCAGACTGGATGGGGCTTTGAGCAACCTGGTCTGGTGGGAGGTGTCCCTGCCTATGACAGGGGGGTTGGAACTAGATGATCTTTAAGGTCCCTTCCAACCCAAACTACTCTGTGACTCTATAATCCTGACCCACAGGCTCTCAGATGTGTTTTCTCACATACAAAATAACTCCATCACCTCACCATCCAGGCCTGCCTTTCCTGAAAAGCCTGTAACCAAGATTTCAGCATTCCAGTTGCATGAGCTGTCCCCCACATTTCTATGATTCTGATGAGATTGTAGCCCTGTAACTACACACAGACCTGTAATTCCTCATTTTGTTCCCCAGGCTGTGGACACTAGTCTATAGCACTTCAGGGACACATCCACATGTGTTTTCCAAAAAAGTGTGAGAGCTTCCACCATCATTCTGTCCTTGTGGCACTTCCTTTTTCATGTGATTACACTTGATGTAGACCTCCTTAAATTCTGTTTTGTTACTTTCAAGGTCTTAAAAATATATCTAGAAAAAACCTCAACTTCTGTATTATCCCTGCCAGAGTAAAGTATTGGGTATTTTCACCAGGATCCAATGCCTCTAAAGTAGGTGGTTCATGAAAAGCATAATAAGAAACTAAGTCTGGTTTATGATTGGAGAAATCTAAATATTTCAAATTAAGTTGGAAGATAAAATTTGTACCATTCAGGGCTTGGCTAATGCTATTAAAAGACAAACTCAAATACAATATCCTCTATACACCTTCATATTTCTAATTGTCAGTGAGGAAAAGCACTGTTTGTACTTTCAAGGATTTGACAAAGATGTTTGCGTTGAGCTTTCAGCAAAGATGTATCATTGCTGGGCTTATCTTCTGGCCAGGGCATATTATTTACTCCAGCTCTGTATCTGTTTTCGAGTGATTTCATACTAATAGCACTGTTGCTACCCTGTGATAGAGGTGATATTCTGCTTCCAGACAAAGAAATTATATTTAGTTTAATGAAAGTCTGAGATCAACTCACTTGATAAATAAGACTCTAAAACCGCAACTAGGACGATTTTCAAGATTTCTGGAGGGCTTTATCTGTTCATTATAAAGTCCCTGAGCATCAAATCTCTTAAATACAGTTAGTGAAGGGAAGCAGTCTGCAGGAGTTGTTAGGCATGTTTATACGACTGGGCTTGCGCTTTTCTTCCCTGATGAAAAGATGGAGTCAAGAAGCTCTAAAAGTCACAGAGTAAAAACTCACCCCAGGCCGTGTCTTATGTTGAGTCGTTGAATTCAAGAGGAGCGTGTTTTGGCCAGAAAGCCAGCTGAGAAGTGTAGTTGGAGGAAGGCTTCAATGCCACCCGTGTCCCGGGTACAGTGGAACAGGAGGGTCGGGCTGGGGCGGCGACAACACCTTGGACAGCTCCCACCTCTCCCCCGGTCCGGGGCCAGCGCTGGCCCCCGGGCACAGGTCCCCGGGGAGGGGCAGCCTGCTTCAGCCTCTCCCGAGGCTCTTCACGGAGACCTATGGTCGCGGGGCATGGGAGAAGCAACTTTCCGATAGGAAAGGGTTGGGGTTTTTGTTATGTTTTGCGTTTTAAGGATTTTTTGCAGGGATTATTGTAAAGCTGACTCTCATCCAAGTAGAACTCTGCCACTGTGCCAGCGCTGAAAGAAATGCTGCTGATGGAAAATGTGCAATTGTTTCTCAAATTGAGAGTAGTTAAAGGAAATGGAAACCCAGCTGGTATTTTACATAAATGTTTGTCATCAGTCAACAATTCCCTAGGATTTGCTAACTCAGCAAAAGATTTATCTTCACTTTCCAACATTTTCTTGCATAAATCATGAAGCATTTCAATTGCATTCAGATAATTGTTCCTGTTTAGCTTTATTTTCATCAGCTTATTCAAGTCCTGAAAAGAATCTTCTAAAACTTTCTTCTTATGGTTATCTGAGACTTTCTATTCAGTTGCATCTCCATGCTCCCCTTTCAGGTGATGCACATTATAGCCAAGAATGACAGAGGAATTGTTCATTACAACATTAAGTGGTGGTATTTTGGATACTTGGGCTCAGCCAGAATTTTGGAAATATCAAAGTAATGTTCATAACAAACTTTTGACTGAGGCATTCAAATTTCCTTTAAAAAAGATAACTTGTTTTTTCTCTTATCAGGTATGTAGCACTAGCTGTAAGAAAGTCGTATAATAAATATATGAGTTCATAGACTGAGGTTTTTTTAAGACATTTTTGTACCTCAATTTTGCTATTCCATACAAACATTTTAAAACAGAGAGGCTAGCAATTGAATTTGAGTTCATGGAAGGTCTGTGCAGCACAAGAATCGCAGTGTTCTTCTGGATTTTCATTGCTACTATGGAGAAATTAGATGCCAACAATAAATAAATGCAATAAATACCATGCAATGCAATAAATAAATAAATACCAGCAGCACAGACAATAGAAACTACTAAACAGAAATAGGATTTATTACCAATGAAAGATGAAAATGCTAGAAATCTTTCACCTCTCTGAAAGGCTGATCAGACTTCTGTTAGTTTTCATCTTTGTGTATGTGTTTGTATTGCTATTATAATGTTCCAAAAGCAGTTGAAAACAGTAAAAAGTCTCTCATTGAACCTGCAAGATCAGGTTTGTAGAACCAGCATTCAGGCATCTTTATTTCCTTGGTCAGCTGTGTTCCTTTCTTTTTTGTGGATGGAAGATTAAGTATCATGGAAAGAGAGATGTACCAGTCTCAAACCCACAATAGTATTTTGAAGTACAATAATATTCACAAAAAAGAGCAAGCAAAAAAAACCAGGAAATGTTTAACAACATTATTATACAACATAATACATGTATATGGTTAGAAAGAAGCTATCAGAATGCTGCAGACAAGATTCAGATAGGGAAACATACAAAAAAAGAAGAAGGGGAAAGAATGTGAAAGAGATGAAAGAGCTATCATAAAAAGATAGTCATTAAAATTGTGATTAAGCAGTGATACGATCACTATTCAACTAGTCTGACCACAGAGATGATCTGCTCTGCAAGTAGAATGTAATAAAACTAGATTTAAAATATCAAGAACAACCAAACATCTCAAAATATTTATAAAAACATCTGAATTTTAGAGCAGTTTGAAACAAAGATGAAAAATATCTGTAAAGATTACTATGCTTCAATGGCAGCACTCAATATTTGATTAAAATACAGTGTTGTCTAAACAAATGTACTTTTAAGAAATATTGGGAAGTTCTTATGTTTTTCACTGTGGCAGGGTTACCTGGGAGACTTCATAAGGCAATCCACAGCTGCACTGGAATCGAGATGCTTAAAGAACACTGGACCCCCACTAAGAAGAAAGCAGGCTCTAGTTTTCAGAAGAAAGCTTAAGAAGAGAATCTGCACCATGGAAATGTATCCAGATCACTCAAAAAAATTCAAGGCCAGTGCCCTGAGATTTAAATACCTCACATGCAGTACTACAGGACCACCTTGACAATAGGGTGTGTGCAAGGTTTTTCTGCTACCAAAGGAGGGTGTATATTTGTTTCCTTCCCTTCCTGATAATCAGGGCAGCAACTTGCTCCTATGTGACAGAAGCTGTTGCCACTGCACTGAGATTTCAGCATGAATTTGAGTGAAACTTCTGAGCATCTCTTCCACACTGCTAGACACAAGTGTAAGCTTAAGAACAAATTCACAAGTCATAGGATTTGCAACAGATCCCAAGTAGGGAAAGAAGACTAAGAACTAAGGATGAAAAAAAAGAAACTTAAGAATATAGCAATTAACTACAATTCACTAACTATGCATAATCCCACCCTCTAATACAAAAGAGGAAAAAAATCTTTTTTCATCATTTTTGCCACTGACATTAGGAGAGGGATTAGTCCTGGTCCTGTTGTGTACAGCTCGACAGACATAAACACACTGACATCTGCTCAAACTAGTCACTAGATGCATAAATTGCAGGAGGCGGGCAGGATTGCAAGCATGCCTCTCTCCCAAGGCACATTCCCTACTGCTTTGTATAAGGATGTCTCATGTCAATGTGCTGCCTGTTTTGAACCCCCATCTTAAGGAGACTTTCTCTGTCCCATGTAGGAGAAACGTGGCTGAAGGCTGTGAATTCAGTTCCCATAGCTGGCTGTTGCCTTGAAGATCATTGTATTTTGGGGCTTATACACCTAGGCCCCTTTGAGGATTACCCTCAGCTGGGCTGCAAGTAATTAATTATATTGTGCCAGGGTATCTGATCAGCCAACTTCTATAATAGAGAGTTTAATGTAGGGAAGATAGCCAGATAAAGCCATAGCTGAAGTGGTTGAATACACAGGGGCACCAAGGCCCACACTCAAAATTTAAATCATGTTGCATGCAGCCAATGTGAGAAGGGCAGAATCACCTAAAATGAACAATAACAATATCTAGTCAATAATTTAAATAGCTTGAATATTAATGTGGCACTGTTCTGGGAGATGCCAACAGATCTCTCCTTGGCAAGATGAGGATCCCTGTGTCTTTCATCTTGTTATCTCAAAGCACTTTACAGATACCAAATACTTTGCAAAGCAATTCTCATTATCTGCCTTGCACAGATGATTAAGGCAAAGGGTAGTGAGGCTTAGAGAGTACTCCTGGGTTGCTTATAAACAGTAAACACATAAGCAGTAAACACTCTTAAAAGCAGAAATTTATTTGAACCTTAAGGTGATGACTTTCCCTGTATCTCTCTTCAGCAGCTGTCTGTGTTGTCCTAAATGTTGGGGAAAGTGCTGTCTTTCTGCTGCCTGGACATGCTGTGCCCAGCTCCCAGGACCTTCCCTCAGAGCACAGCAGAACTGGCTTCTCCCCCTTTCCTGCAGGCCAGATCAAAGACTGTTGAAGCTGCCTCTTGGGTGTCCTATGCAGTGTGTGCACTGTAGGCAGTGTTTTGTGTGGTTGTGGGCGTGCAGCCAGGCACTTTGCTGGACAGGAGCGGTAGGCGTAGCGAGTATCCCAGTAAAATAAACATTGTGTGATTTCTGTCACAATTATGCTAATAACAGTAAATAGTCTATCATATGAATCTCTGCAGACCATCATAGATAGTGTCTGTTTGGTCCCAAGATGTGCTAGTTCTTTTTGGATCCCAAGAAGAAAGGCATCAGCAGTCCCAAAAGTTAACCATGTTATTAATATCCCACAAAGAGTGATAACTAGTTATAACTTCCTATGTCCCTTCTGATGCTGGGAACCCCAAAAGGATACAGCAGCAGACAGACCTCTGCAGCAGACAGGCCATGGCATAGCACACTGCCCAGAGTTCACCAGCTTGTCGTCTTTAGAGTTTTTACAGGATTTTCTCAGAAGCAAAGCAGCGCTATTCATCATTTTTATTGTGGTACAAAAGGATGTTTATATGAAAACACACTGCTTTGCTTCAAGATAAAATCAAGGACGTGCATCATCACTGGTGACAGGCGAGTGCTGCTTACAGGGTCTTCCGTTACAGCTAGCCAGCTGAGTTTATCCTATAGCAAGGGATGTGGGTGGCACAGCACAGTCCTCAGCACCAAAACATACATGTAGTACAGCATGGCACAGCAAAGGCCTGAGCTGCTCAGGTCAACTGCTACATGGATCATTATCTCCTCCACGTGCAGTGGTCTGACAGGTGGGACCCCCATAGAGTTATTGCTTATATGGTTCTATGGAGTTGCACAGAAGTCTGTTGTTGCTGCCTGTTGTATAAAGGTGTTAGCAGTCTGTGTCCACTTGATGAAGTGATTATTTTGTCAGTTTGCTCTTTCACTATGTCTTTCCAAGCCTGGCAGATTGACTGGCTCTCTTAGCGTGATCAAGGTACTGAGGACAGCCTTTTTCAACAGCACATACCACAAAAATCTCTGAAATCCTGGTAAGCCTTATCAGCAGAGAGAGCCAGGAGTCTCCGAGTGAGGCATCAGCAGTCGTGATAAGGCCAAAACTCTGCTCATTTGGCTTCACACGAGTACATGCACTGAAGGGTGTTAAGTCAAAGGCTTCCACTTCATTGCTTTTCACAACTAGCATAGTAAGTACACTTCAGTGGATAGTTACATGTTTAATGAGGGATGTACCACGTTATGTTAGGTTATTGAGACACTTTAAAAATGTATGTCTTTCACTTAGCTATCTGTTACCCCATAAAACTCCGAAGTGGTTTTCTTTGAACATTTATTCCTCAGGAGGTTTGCTGCTTGGATGGTTGTCTCTACATGTAGAAATTGCATTCCAACAGAAACTGAAAACCTTCAAGTGAGGGAGATTTTCCAAGAGTGCCAGCTGAGATGTGAGTCCTGCCTGTTGTGGCTCAAGTCTAATACTTGTAGATTTCTAAGTTCTTGCAGTGCAAGATTACAAGTAAAATCCAATGTACTGTTTGATAGACAGATTTAAATATTTGAAATAACAGGTTGAATTCAGTGCTGTTCAAAGTCTGAGAAATGCAATTTGTAGACAAATTCAATTAGGTAGTTTCCCCAAAGCTTATTAACTGATCTGAGTTTAAACTGATCTGGGTTAGTGAATATAAGGTTTTTGAAGCTCAGATCCAGTGCTTTGCAATTTAAGGTATGCTGCAGTCTGAGAGCAGATAAAATAAACAGTCCATGTCTTTGTCTTAGCAAGTGCATGAAAGGCTCAACTTGTCAACTTTTCACAAAGTTAAAAGGTTTTTCCCCCCAACAAATTCTAAGAGACTAGTCTTATCTTGTCCTATATGTGACATCTTGCAAATTAATTTCTGTGAGATTAACACTTTGAAAGATAATTAATTTGAGTTGTTTCATAAAGTTGATTTCAGAATAAAAAAATCCTGACTTTTTTAGGGAAACAGAGTTTTTGAGTGATGTTCAGATAAGTCTTCAAAAACGTAACTTGGAAGATTTAATCATTTTGAAGATACTAGAGAGGAAAAAAAGACTGTGTGAAGTTTAGATACTGCCTGTATATTTTTTTTCTCAAAATTTAAAGATAACTTCATCCAGAAAGGTCAAACTTTGCAAGAATTTTTCAAAAGCTATTGCATTTATTAAATAATTAAATGCAAGGCATAAAACAGTTTGCTGGGGCATGCTAGGAAGCCAGATGGCAGGTACAACAGTTAGAGAAAGGCTGGTAAGCATTCAAGTGTTTAATTTATTAAGTTTTTTGCAAAGCCAGCAAGTGTTTGGATGGAAGTGTTACCCGTGCAGGACTCACATACAAAATGAGCATTATAGCACCTCCGAGAATGCCTGCTTAGATCAAGAGTTCCATATTAAACAGTATATTTAAATCACATCGATGAATGCTCATTAGTTAGTTAAGCGCAGGTAAAGTTCTGAGAGAGCAGATGGAGAAGTGCTGTGGTAAAGCTCCTGAAAAATAAAGAATGGTTGAATCAGTGAGACCTACAAAATCCCCATCTCCTCAATCAACATTTTTTCCATGGGGATTGCTGTTATAGCAGTTCTTGCTCATACGGGTCTCCTGTAAATAAATTCCCAGAACAAACTCCTGGTAGTGCAAACAACACTGCTGACATTTAGTCCTAGTGCAACAACGGGAGATGAAAAACACTTGGGTATTTTGTGTGAATCATTACTGAGATGTAATTCCTCCAATTCTGATCAGTTCAAAAAAAGAATAGGAGAGGAATGATCTGACACGTTATGGTTAAGGTTATTCTTTTAGATTTGTGAACTTATGAAAGATGTCATCAGAAACTGCTTTATATGAATATAGGCTGGTATCAAAGTAACAGCTTTATCATTTATTTCCATTCATTGTTAAAACCTTCATGCTTCAGTGAAAGACTGTGAAGGAACTGATGATTTCTACTTCTACAGTACATGGTATTTTCCCGAGGTAATAGAAGTTTTCTGGTCCATGAGGATCAGGAAGAACAAGCAAAACAGATAGTATTGGATGCAGCCGTTTTATTTCAAGGGAAAAACAGTCTGAACAGGTTTTCTCAAGAGAGAACAGCTGGATGAATGGCCTGTTAATAACAGCAGTAATATGATAATTCTGTCCTATAGCTCTAATAATCACATTCTAGATCATTTTTAATTACACAAAGTATGCATTTATAAAAAGGTCACAAGAAAAACTGTTAGCTACTTTATAAATATTATGGATCCTAGTTGTTTATGGGTTTAATAAGTTTTTCCTTCCCAGAGTTAAAAAGACTGCATTAAAGGAATTAATATTATCTCAGGCTGTTTTCATGGACAGTATGTAACATTGCTTATACTGACTGATCACACCCATCACACAACAGGAATAATTTGGAGAGCAAAATGGTGCGTTATATGTATTTTAGTGAGGTTTATTTTAGAGACATGTAGTCTAGTCCTTAGACTAAATGCCCATTAGCTGTGCTTCTGCATAATGTGTTTCAGCTTTGTTTCAGCTTAGAGGAAACCAGAGGATGTGTTTCAAGACCATTTCACATGTGGCAGAGTTGCTTCCAATTGCATTCATTCCATGTCTAAACAAATATGCTGCTATAGATACAGCCTGTGACAAGAAATGGATAGATTTGTGCCTTCCTGCCCTAAAAATGTTCAGCTGCATGCAGGATGTCTAATCCGAGGAATGACATCTAACTGTTGGACACTAATTGCTGAAGCAGAGAAGGAACATAGATATCCTCTCCAGAGGAATATCTTCAGCTTGACCTTATTCCTTTGTTTTCAAGGACATGGTATAGCGCTTAGGTGCACTGGACACTAGCCAGAAGTATCTTGTTAGGACTTTCTCCAAAGCCTGTTTAAGAATGTGCAAGGAGCTCTGGAACCATATGAATCAAGGGCATTCCACAGCTAATTACCTGCTTCAGTGGAAACAGGGAAATTGCCCTGTGATAGTTGTTCACATCATGGTTAGAAACCTCTGAAAGACTGGGATACATTCTGAGCCCTTGGGTTTGTCCACACTAAAGTCAGAAGTTTAAAAAGTCTTAGTGATGGATTTAACTGAAAATGGATAACACCCCATCCTCAGCTAAAACATAAAAAGTCAAATACTTTAATTTTGTTAAAGAGATAGAGAACTGAACTTTGTTTAGAGCTTTTTGGAACATAAATTGAAGCTCTTTCCATTAGCAGATAGGTGAACTGAGTAGCATTTAAAACAATATTAGTCTTTGTAAGCATAGTTCAAATATCTTTATGTAAAAAAAACACTTGCATAGTTTTAGGGTAATAATATACTTTTTTTTTTTAGATTTACTCTGAAAAGAGATATGGTTTAGTATTAATGAATAAGAGGTGTATTTATTAAAGCAGCTTCCAAGGATCAAACTTTAAAGTGAAAATTATCAGAAAAAACTGAAAGTAATTCCTTTAGGAGATTTCAAAAAGCATAGGGAAAACGAATGAGACCACATAAACACGTAGCACATAAAAAAGCATAGACTCCTAAAACTCTTCAACTGCTGACACTAATAGTTGGGGAATAAATTAATATGGATGAATGGCAGAGGGGAGAGAGAGAGAAAGGAAGACAAAGGATCATTAAGCAAAAGCCTTAACAAAAATGTTTTTCTGGATACTTACACAGCAAGAATGAACTAGTAGAAGAGTATAATCTCCACTCAAAATCCTGTAAGATCTAGCAAAAAAGTGCATTTTACACATCAAAAGAGACAAGTTCTCTTTGCAGAATGTTCTGTAAGATAGGTAACAAATATGTATAAATCTCAGGAAATCTGAAGATCAACATTCAATTGAAGTACAAAGCTGTCTAATCGAGCCATTAAAAAACACACACAAACAATTCTTTTCACTACCACTGAATTACATGGGTGACTTCTTAACCTAGGCTTACTTAGAACTCAGCTGCAGAAATTGTTCTCAACTGTTTGCTCGGTAAGGTGAAGGCTTTTCTAAATATATCCCTGGGGCTGATGCTGGTGTCACTTACCCGACAGTAAAAATCACAGTAGGTGTGGTCACTGTCAGGTTCAGCAATGTCTCGAATTCCTGGTGTTACTGAGTACACTGTTGGAAAATAGACGTAGATCACTTGAGCTGCTGCTGCCGGTGGTGTCCTTCCCTGGGTAGTGTTTCAAAATGAGAGGCAGAGGCACAGACAGCCTGCCCACAGCCAGCTTGGGGTATAAGAGAGGCAGCTGATGCAGCTCCCCATCTGGGCCAGGCAGTACCAGCAGCATCTGGTTGTGGTTTAGTGCCACCTGTCCAGGGTGACCCATCAGCCATGCGGGCTCTCGTATCAGCCTTTATAGACTTGTTGCAAGAAGAGACAGGTTGAGTCTAAACTGGGGGAGGTCTTGTCAGAGATGAATATTCTAGTGAACTGCTCAGAATATATGACGTAAACCACTGCAGACAATTTGATCACTCACTGCATGCTCATACTTCTCAGCATGTCTTTTGCTGCATTGGATGCCCATAGCATAAAAAGGCTGCATAAGTTTATAGATTGCAAGTCACTGTGGTTATTATTCGATAGTCACAGACATAGGATTTTGTTGCATACTTGCATAACTTTACTGGCTCACTCCTGAAGCTGAGGAATCTCAGAGCTCATGTAAAGGAATACACTTTTGGCTCAAATCCTTACAAGTACTAAGCTGTGTAAATTTACATTTCAGAGGGAGCACCATACTGCATGAAATCCAAGAGCTAGTCCTTGGGCACTTAAACTGCAGCTGTGCTTTAAACACCAATTCAGCAAAGAGATTCAAAATAATCTCTTCCCACTCCCAAAAGAGTTTCTGGCATCTCAGATTTTGAATGAAAGAAACTTTGTACACCAAGGCACATTACCTCAGCTGGATATACCATCTCTGTGCCGGACTCCTCTCTGAGGCCGTCAGGGGGACAGAACTTCAGTAGTGTCATGTTTTGGTCCCTTCGCTTCTATTTGCACAGTGCACTTTGACTGCATTTTAAGAGAGTAATGAAGTGTTAGCCTTTTAATTTTATTTCCAGCAGCAGCATCCTTCCCATCTCACAGCTGCAGAAGTAGGTTAAGGAGGAAGTGTTCTGCTCAAATACCAGCTGGGGTGGTTTGTGAGTGGCGCTTGGTGACTCCATCCTCCGTGTGGATGGCAAAGAGTAAGCAGCACTGTTCTTTGTGAGATGGTACACTTTTCTTATTCCTAAAAGAAGAAAAACATATGTCTAAAATATTAATTAACACAAAATAAGCTATTCAAACTTTCATGTAGAAGGGCAGGCTTAACTATCTGGGCAGAGGTTTTTTCAAACAAAAAGACATTCTGGATGATTTAAGTTTGCTACTTGGTTTAGCAAAGACAGGAAAGGTTCACTTCCCCTTATTTCTGTCCAGGCTCAGCATTCAAAGTCAGTAACAGAGCCAATAGGATTGTCAAGTTGTGGTGACCAGGATTCAGTTCCCTCCCCTGCTGATGGGTATGTCAACACACAGCTCTTGGAAACAAAATGTACAGGATATTCTGAATTGTTCCTGACTAGTGGCTTCTGCTCCCCTTTACACTAGGTAATCTAACATTACGTTTTACTGAAACAGTAATAGCAGTTTGAGGGTTGTTCCCTTTCCCATTCTGTACTGACTTTTTCAAGATGAAAAATTAGAATGTTTTATCACAACAAAATCTTTCCACTCACTTCAATTTTTGTCTTCAACATCTTCTAGCTTATTGAACAAGGTTCATAAACCTGATATGCAGGCAGATATTCTGAATACTTAACCAAATACTCAGCTGCTATAGTAACCAGGCTCACTCCTGTACCTTTTCAGTTCAGACATTAGGGAAGTAGCTGTTCTGATAATAAACTGAAGCAGACACTCAAAGCAGCTCCGGTGAATTTGCGTTCTGATGGGGTGAGTGTCAGCACTTGTCTGCTTTCTGTGGGCATAGAAATACTATTAAACAGTACTTCATACTATAAAAAAATATTCCATGTTGCTGATGTCACCACAGATTTGAACATGAGCTACACTTTGATGAAAATGGGGTAAAGAATTGCTTTTCAGTTTTCGCTTGGAATGTGAAGGGAAAGTTTATGGCAACGGGAATGCCTCAGCAGCAGTGCTCTAGCCAAGCAGAAAATAAAAAGGAATGTAGAAGATCTTTATCTTGAGCTTATTCTTGCATTTTTTTCTCTTTTGGGGTTAGTATCACAAATCCTGCTGCAACATCAGATGTCATTAAATAAATTCCTGAGCTTGTTTTCAATTTTCTATACCAGTAAGTACTACATTTAGCTTGGGAAAGGTATGTCCTAGGCTATAGTTGGAATTGCTTGTGATTTCATGTGATCCACGCATCTGTAATTTATAGATGATCCTAGATTTCATGGACATGAGCTATGGGATGAAACTTGAAAAGATGGTCCAAGCAGTGCAGTCTTCATATGCCCTTAAATAGAGCAGGTTTTAAATCCAGAAAAAACTGACAGCAGGTTTTAAATTCAGAAATTGTGGAGCCAGTTCAATTAGAGGCAGATTTCAAAAAGTATTTAGAGACTTAAATTTATCTAGGTTTATGGAAGCATTTGACAGCTGCCATTGCAATTCACTCCATAGCATCTTGAAGGTCTATTGCATGCCAACAAAAATCATGAACCTCATCAAAGTTTTATGACAAGGTTCTGCTTGAACAGTTAAGGTAAATGAGAACTTGCACAAATGGGTTAATCAAACTTGCCTGTCAAGCACAGATTCATTCATTCAAAACCCCTTTGTCAGACACTGACTTTATTACAAAGGAAATGTTAAGATTGTATGAAGCAGGCATGGCAAACCAGGAAAACACTGTACCAGAATATTAAAATGATACTGTCAGCTCAAGCCTTGTAAATTACAAGTATGGACAAAAGCCTTAAGGACTGTCCCTCCACACAAAACCAGACAAAGATACCAGTCAGCCAGGGGAAAAAGTCCCCCAAAAATGGACCTACTGAGCAATTGAACTGCTCCCACTGTAAGTATTACAGTAGGAGGCAATGCCATGCGAGTTGGGTCAACTCTAACTCACAGGAGGTTGCCAACCAAGGATGATCACCTGAAGAATATCATCAAGTATAAAAGCAGTGTCTGGCCTTTAGCAAACAAAATTTCATCACCAGTAATCTAGATGATATGTGTCCCAGGTTGTCACTAACTACAGCCAGGGGCAGACATGCTCCATAGTGTATCACCTTCCTGGGGTCCTGCTGGAGGGCACTGATCCTCCCTGTCTGGCTGCAGTTCTGAATTTCCTCACGGTGGGAACTCGGTGGTGTACAAATGTTGTGCATACCCAAATGTTTTCATGTTCAGCATATAGGCATGGAGCTTTTATGAAGACCATACTACAGACCAAAGAGTGGCTGTACGAATAGGTCTACATGTCCCCTGTTCAAGTTCACATCTTGAAAACACACCAAAGGCAGAAGCAAGTTTCTAAGTGATCATGAAAGCAAGTGCTTCAGAAAAGATCTAGTGATTAGACAGGCTAACTGTATAAAGATCATCAAGACTCAAAGGATATAGCAACAACCAATCTCCAAAGTTATTCAGAAAATGAAAAGGAAGGAAGTGTACTATAACTGAGTTGCAGATGAAGCCACCGCAGCTGCTAGAAAAGGAACTGCCTGGACAAATAAACCCTTTACTAGATGCAATTCCTCTTAATCCAAACAACCAGCCAAAAATTCAAGTTTTGTAAATTATTCCAGATAACGGGAGAACCTGATGTTTGAGTCAGGCATTTTCTTACTCAGATTGTTCTGCAAACTTCTATTCATAAGAATGGACAAGGTCTTTTCTTGGCCGCAACAAAGACGGTCCCAGCCACTGTGGCTATTTTGTTTTTCTCAGCAGAAATGTCCTCTTGGCCATGACCTGCAAAGACTCTTGCTGGCTCCTTCCTCATTCTACAGTGTTGCCCTTGCTGCCTTTGCGGGCTTCTCCTACAAGCTGGCTCCTGCCCCTCAGCTCTTCCTGTCCCCATCATGTACTCACACATGTGAAGACACCTGCCTGCTTAGGACTATACTCAGTGAAGCATCTATTTCCAAACAGTATGAAATTCCTGAGCTGGTTTGCCTTTCTTGTAGAAATCAGCGATGGATAGCTGGAGAGTAGCATCTACCTGTTGATTTTCCAGGAAGAGTTTAATGACTTCTCATAACCACTTTAAATAAAGAGGCGATGCCCAGCAGTTTCAACAAGGTGTAACACAGATTGCAGTAGCAGATATTTCTGACCTTGTCTGAGACATAAGGATATCTGATAGTGCAGAAATTCACTACTATTCAGCTATCTAAACATGAAGATAGGTATCAAGTGGGATTTACAAAAATGCTGACACCTACATTACTTTATAAAGATGACCCTCAGGACCTGATTCAAAGCCATTGTAGTAATGGATAAATTGCCATTGACTTCATTAGGATTCAGTTTAGATTAATGTTTCACACTCCTTTGCTGCTCTTTGCTGTCTCTGTTCCTGTGACTTGAATTATTCCCTCATGGCATTGCAAAAAAAAGATGGAAATGTTAAGAGCAATGCATGGGAAATTGAGTATCAGTCCTCTTGGTTTTGACAGTGTCTGCTCATTACAAAAAAGAAAAATATTATTTTTAAACCTTAATAAAATTGTTCTGTTCATATCTTTAAAAGATCACTACATCTCTAAAAAACCATCTAAACCAAAAGTAAAATATTCCAACTTGTATGAAGAGGAATGAATGTGTATGCCACTTACTTGCAAGAGTGGTGCTAATTACAGTAGGCTGACTGAAAATCTATCCCGTGTTCCTGCAATAAACATGTCCATGGAAACCATGTGCAAGAATTTGATTTCTACATAAATGTAGAACATATAAAATCTGCCTTCAGTAAATCTTTTCCAATATATCAAAATGTCTGATGACAAGCAGTTAATGTCAAAATCACCTTCTCTAGCTGTCCTAGGCACCAAACCAAATACATTCATTAAAACATGGCAGTATCAAGCTACCTGCAGAATAAATAAGGGGACAAGTTTGTTTGGAGGAAGTATGTGATTGGATGCTGTCAGAATTGAGAAGTGAAAGAAAAATTAAAGGGAAGATGGAATCAAAAACTAAGAAACAGGAACCAGTTATTTTACAATTTTGTAGTGTTGGAGAGAGAAGGGGGAAGATAAATTTAAATCAAGTGTAGTTGCACATGATTGGTCTGCAAAGCGAAGAGATAATTTAGAATTTAGAAGAGCTTAAGCCTATGGCTGTTAAAGAGGAATACTGAATGCAGAACTGTTCTGCATCAGACCTGATGTCTGTCCCAAGCTCGTTTCTATGGGCTTTTACCCACAAGGTAACTGGTCTGACTGACGAGCTATTTCCACCATCATCTCTCAGACAGTGGAAAGGAACTGGCCACAAAAGGGCTGATGTCAGAAATGGAGAACTGCTGTTTGCAGGCATGTTCCAGCACAGTGTGGGGAAGGCAGAGGCTGGCCATAAGTGGGGGAGGGATTTCACTAATGGAAAGAAGTAAGGTTGTCAGTCAGATAGGCTCATTCTCTTTGGCCTGCCTCCTCAGTTTTAAATATATTGGTACCAAAAAATGTCTATAGCTGTGTGAGTGTTCTAGATGTGCACTATCCCTAGGCAGATATATGAAGTGACGCAGGGCAACCAGCCAGATCTAGAGCACACAGGTACAGCAAGCATATCACAACTGTTCAACAGCTCAGACATCACTGGGAAACATCAGATTTCCCACAAGAAACTTCAATAACTTATCAGCCCATGAGCAGTAAGTCTGACCCATCCCAGAAGGATTGGTTGGATGACACACACCTTGCGTGGGTTTCGGACATTCAGCACAAGGTTCTGCATAGTTGGCTTGGTTGAAGATTTACATTACAGATGTTTGCCAACTGCGGGTTGTGAACAAGCTTAGCGGTTAGCCTTAGGTGTCCATGTAAGAGATAAAGTGTACCATAGATGTAGGATTCATTTGTTAAAAGACAGATGTCTACATTTGAGCTTTTCACAAGTCTCTTTACAAGGGGTGGGGATCAAACAGCACTTCCAAAAAGGTAGGTTTTCTCCTTCTAAAGTGGGCAAAAGAACAAAGTAAGTTGACTATAGTGGCCCTACTGCATACTGCAGCCCAACAGGCAAGTATTCAAAAATAGCATCATAGAACTTCAACAAAATGGTAATTTATGAAATTTCTGGGTAGCTTTTTTTTTTAATAGCAGTCTATAGGATTGAGAGTGGTCAAATAAAAATGTTTTAATAACTCCCTTCTGGCCAGGGACACCTACAGCAGCTGCCACAGGGCCATGGCCACAGAACCTTTCACATCTTTCTTCTGAATGCAAACACTGCCTTTCTGTTACCCAGGCATACTGTACCTAGCTGCTCACAATGGTCATACCCAGCTCCCAGACTCTCCCCTCTGAGGAAAGAAGCACCCACTTCTCCCCCTTTCCTCCACACCAGATCAAAACTCAGTGCTTTCCTGGTTGGTCACTGCTGCCTCTTGGGCATCTTACACAATGATGTGTGTGATTGGTTGACTGAATTCATGCAGATGATACAATTACAAGATAGAAATTTTGGTTTTCTGGAATGAACAAATGCAGTGAAAACTGTTCCCTTTTGTTGATACAGGCTGCCCAGGGAGGTTGTGGAGTCTCCTTCCCTGGAGACATTCAAAACCTGCCTGGATGCGTTCCTGTGTGATGTACTCTAGATGACCCTGCTCTGGCAGGGGGGGTGGACTGGATGATCCTTCGAGGTCCCTTCCAACCCCTTAGATTCTGTGATTCTGTGATTCTGTAAGTGAAAGTGAAATTTTCAAATAGGAATGTTGTGTTGTTTAAGGCTTGCAGTTGGTTACAAATCAACTCTAGATACAGCAGACTGCAACTCTATTAGTTAATTCAAGAGAAATTTTAGCAATTTTGCTGTGTCTCAGAATCAGAGTGTGAAGCAGCTGCGTGCAATTGCATAGTGGTCTTTAACTGCATAGCCATCTGTAATCGGCTCTGACTTAAATCAAGCAGCTTCATGGATTTAGCTAAGTTTTTCCCAGATGAGAGTGTGTACTCAGTTGTTATTGAGATACAGCTCACTTAAGCTCCTTGGCAGATTTTCAAATGCCATCAGAGGGATATATAAAAGTCCATTATAAGAAAAGTTAAATGTGTCAAATATTTCAGGTGCTTAAATCTTTCTATATAATGCCTCCATTTCCATATGTAACAATGAGATAGTTCTGTCTGAAGCCTAAATTTTAAAGGAAGGAACTTCTGAGTTCAGATGTTACTGATGGAGAAATCTCATTCAAGTCTAAATTTAAAATCTTTACTTAGGGAATGTTTTCAATAAATAGAAGGGTCTTGTTCCAAACGTGCCACCAAAAAGTATTGTTTCTTATAGCTGATGTCTAATACCTCAAGATTATGGAATTCTTTAAATGCAAAAGAACCGATGAAATCCAATTTGTTGAGAAATAAGTAAATATTACAGATTAAGTAAAAAGATTAATTCAGTATCACCAAGGAAGTTTGAAGACAAATTCAAACAAGCTGTACTTCTAAGATCTTTAAACCCATTTGCACAGATGAGGAAATTATTTTTAGATCCAAATTCAAGACTTTACAATATAATTTACAATGCTCATTTTCTGAATAGTACATTTGTTCTTTTACACTACCAGAAGATGTTAGTGATGCATGTGCCAAAGTTTTCTACTTCCAGCTGCAAAGGTAATCCATCAGGTTGCGTTTTTTTTCTCATATATTTCAGAAAAATGCAGTTTCTTTTGTTTGTGGGAACTTTTTATTTTATTTCAAGGACCAAGCAGTGTGTTCATATATTCTGTATTAAAGTAACCAAGGTGAAGTTAGATTGCTCCCTGGTCATTGACTTGAGGGCAAGCAAACATTTTCACATAAATAAAACACATAGGAATTAGCTGTTGCAAGCCTTCAAAGCCTCTCCAGTAAATTAAATCTAGTCTGAAGAAAAAGTTTTAATGATGAAAAATGTTATCAAGTCTAAAAAATTATTTACATTAACAGCTGGATCACATGCAGCAACAAACCTGAAACATAATGCAATCCTCTAGCACAGCAGTTCCTATGCTGTCATGCACTATCACCCAAATTAAAAATAAACCAAACCACTTTTATAATTAACAACAAAATATTAAATATGGACTTATACTGAAGGAGTTAACTGTTTATTTGTAGAAGTGGCAAACATGCTGGCAAGTAATACAGTGGTTTTGCTGTAGTGAGTTGAAGGAATGTGCAATATAGGCATGTGTCTTCTGCATCATTGTAAAATGGCATGAAGCTGTTTCCTGTATATGCTTCCATTTAATGCGGGTGCATATGGATGCATATAAAATATCTCATACTGAATAGTTAGCATGAGCTATTTTGTCATCTAAAATTAGGACAAAGCATAATGACTAGAGAGAAAATAGACATTTGAGATTAATGTTGAGTTAATTTGTTTGCTCTGCAGAAAAATCTCCTGTAAAATAAGAAGTGAAAGTGAGATAAATGAGGAGATCAATAAAAAGTGTTAAGAAAAATAGAAAGTAAAATCATTATGTCCACTTGATGGGTGGGCATGTGGTGGTGAGCAGGCAGAGGAATGTGAAGATTCATTAAGAAATAACTGTCTCAACAATACCCTTCCTCAAGAACAGAAATATATCAAATTCAGATTCCAGTCATAATCCAGTTCATATTGTTTCATTCTGCCAACATGCATTTTCCATTCAGTTATACTACAAGAAAATTTCCAGCTCTGTCTATGAAAAATAACTGCATCATATTACAAAGGCAGACCAAGCTACAGTGCTCTGCTGTAGGCTTGGCAACATATTTAGAGAGAGAGAGACAATAACACACAGAAAGAGAGACAGAGGAGAGGGAAAGAAGGAGAGAGAAGTTATCAGAAATTCTTTTAGTTATCAGGAATTTATGAACAGGAGTTAATATAACTTCAGACTATTATTCCCCCCTGCACATTATGCAATACAAAACAAATCACAACAAATCACAGTTAAGGACGTACAGAGGAATGTTAGCCTGTGATAGAACCTATAAAATTCAACACTCTAAATACAAAAAGGAGGAATTGTGGGAAGCCTTGGCTGGATTGGAATACAAGTTTGATAAGCAAGATTAAGGAGCTGGCAGGCCACCAGAGGTTGCTGATGAGAAGAAGTTATTCAGTCATGAACTGATGATATTTGGTGTAAACCAATTAAACAATTAACCAATTATACCTGTAAGAAGGAAGGTATATAAGGGCTTGTTAGAACAATGACATGGGGGAGCTGTTTGAGCCTTTTGAATTATTTGTCTTTGTGTGTCATGTCCATCCCGACAACGACGGAGGGACACTTGGAAATGAGAGGGAAAGAGTATAATTAAGGCATGCACTTTGCATCATATCCTGGTTAGTTCATCTTTCATTTAGGTGGTCTTTGGGTTTGCAGAATTTCCCTCATCCTTCAAGTCCTGCCTCTGCTCATCCTTCTCAAGCTTACACTCAGTGAAATGGCAGCCCTATCTCCAGACAAAGAGACTTAGGCTCTGGTGTGCCAAATTTACCTTTAAACTCCTGGCTGAGCCCTCTGCCCTGGGGCAGAATCAGAAAAGCCTGTATAGCTAGGTGAGCCTAGCTCACAATGGTTGAGCTGGTAGCCAACAAAAATGGTTGAGCCTGGTGGCCAAAATGGTAAGCTTTATTTTTCCTTATGAAACAATATTAGAGAGCACTTGTGGGTCTGTAGCAGGTTGTCTTAGGAAAGGACAGTCTAGACTGGAGATTTCAACAGGTAGGGGCATTCACACTACCCTTTTTCAGCCCTCCAGTGCAGGATCCTACAGGAGGAAGATCTCCCCTGGGACTCCCTGAGGACAGCCTGGCTCCTCCTTAGTGGGGGGGCTGTTTGGTGCAGGGTTCACGTTTGGGCACCCTGAGCTGCTGCCTCTTAATTTTGCTGTGCAGGCCAGCTGCCCACTGAGAGGTCAAGTGAAGCATCTGCCCTTTCCCTTGCTGCCCACTGAGAGGTCAAGTGAAGCATCTGCCCTTTCCCTTGCTGCTCCTCCACTCATGGTAACAGTTCAAAGCACCTTGCCATGAGAGACGAGAAAAGGAGAGCTTTTTCTTTTTGAAAAGAAGAACTGCCTTATCCAAGAGAAACAACTACTTTCTCAATAAACACTAGGAAGTCACTCACAGCACGTAGAATTACTAATATAAGAAAATAATTGAGAACAGTGACAGACTCAGACCATTTTGGGTTTTTTTGTTCCTGAGAATAGAAAACTATGAGAAAATACATTTCTTTCGTGCCCAGAGGTTCCTCTTTCTTTAGAGCTAGTTATATGCTTAGCTTGCCTTAGAAGTTCCGTTTCTGGAGGTTTTTTTCCCTTTCAATACATAAACTATGTTCTTTCTTCCTGTGAGATGCATGAACTGATTTTGGTATGTGTTGACAAACATAAATTAAACTGGGGTTGTTTGAAGAATCCTCGTTGTGATGACCCATGACATTAAAAATATTTTTTTTTTAAAGCTGAAATTGTTCTTTATGTATTTGTACATATATATATATACAAAAAATTGCACTGGGATTAGTGTCTGTGATCAACAAGTAGAGCCTCGGAAGGTCTTAGCTGCTGCAGAGCTGAGCTCCACCACAACTCCACAGCTACTCTTTGCAGAGGTGGTTGCTCCTCTTTGTCACCTGCAGAGCTGCCCCCCTGCTGGCAGGTGCTGTGGGACCAGGGTTAGAATCAACGAGGGCACACATCCCCATGCATATGCACACATGCAGTCACATCAGTCTCGAGGAAATCCAAAACAAAAAATGCCTCTAGTCCAGAAGATTATCTTTTCTGCCAGACACTTTCTGTGGGTGGATCTCACTTGAAAGCAGGATTACATTTACAGCCAGTCATGGGAAGCTGAAGTAGAGTTTGGGAAGGAGCAGTACTAAGAGTCAATCTGTTGCCTTTGATTTATTCCTTAAATGTGTGTGGCAGCTGTGACCGAGAAGTATTTTACAGATATTGTTCCTGGTCCTTAAGAATGTGTTTAGGAAGCATTGCCCATGCTTCTAACATTATTCCTTTTCTTAATTGGAACAAGAGAGAAAATGGGATGTGTAGGGTGGAGGATAAGTATTACACAACTGAAGTCACATCATAACTTCTTTATTTGCATCACTTATTCTGGGACATGTTTCACAATGTTTGCAAGGCTTAGAGTTATCTTTCAAAGTGCTGCATGTCCCTCTCCCAGCCACTGCTGAGCTGAGTTGACATGCCCACCTACAACCCACTGGCAGCACCCCCACACTTCCCTCAGCCTTTCCAGACCCAACTGAGGTGCCAAGATGGGCATCCACATGAGGGGCTTCATCTTGTCTCATGCTAGATGCTGGAATGCACTTTGTGTGGAAGTACAGGAGATATCTGAGGTGAAACAACAGAAAATGTGGTTCCACCACAAGGCTGGAAGCTGAAGCCACTAGTTGCTACTTCCTTTTTCACAATGTTGGTCCCTGAATTTCCTGGAGCTAAGTATAACCTATATATCACTTCTCCTTCCTCTTCTTGCAGCAGCTCAAATTGCTGGTTGGCTTTCAAAGACAAATAGTCCAGCTCTGGGATTTTAATGAGCGGGTACCACTGCTGCATGAGGTGGGTTTTAGGACATAACAGCTGCTGTCACGGTGATGTTGTTGAACATCTGAGAGGAATATGTGAGGTGAGAAACCACAGGGAATTATGGAAGAGCTTTGAAATTTGTTTTTCCAAAGGAGCAAGGGTCAATACAACTCTTATTTGGAAGTTCTCACTTTTGCATCATGAATGGACTTCAGGATAGATAAACAAGAGCACAGCTTAGTGACTGAATTTCTCCTAGTCTGAGGCAATTAGGTTAAGAAATTTGATTATGAACATAATGCAACATTCAGCTGCAATATTCAAGAGCATAATCTTGTATGTCTTGTATGACTATAATTCTTCCATATAGATGGATCTCAAAATGATGGGGAACAATCATATACAAACAAGAAAACAAGAATATAAGATAAAAACTCTTGTTTTATGTTTCAGGAATTTTTCTTTTGTTCTCATACACTGAGAGCAATTTGTCACTGAGGGATGTGAGTCAAAAATCAGTTTTCAATTGAGTTCTTCAGTTAGCAAAGCAAAAGCATAAAAAAATGAGAGCAGGAAAAGAAGACTTACAAAGAAGGTCTCAATGATGGTTTCTCTCTTTAATTGAAAAGTACTAGTAGGGCAAGACATGACTGGGCATGTGTGTTTTTAAGCAACATGTATTTTCAGAACCTCTCCTGTGGAATCTTAATTGATAAAATACACAACATCAGAGTTGCAGATATTACTGTGTGGAGTATGACATAGATAAACTCAACAGCTAAGACCGTGAGACTGGAACTTAGCTTGTAAAATGACAGAAAATATTCAGGAAAAGATTTAGAAACCAAAAGCGAAACCTGTTTTACATGCTTGCTTGCTTTTCCATAATTATATAAATCTGTTGTCAGTCCTCCAATTGCTAGAAAGAGACTGAATGTATATTTCCTCAAATGATTCTGAATGTGCATTGACAAAAACAGTTTTGATTTTGTGGGTGTTTCTTTTTTTAAAAAACTTACTTATGTCTGCTTTTGCTCAGAATTTTGCCGTTAGCAGTATGTCTCAGTAACAATAAAAGAAGGAAAAACGAAGTGCAGAGATAAGGCTGTGGATTTATATCAGTGGCTAGTTTGATACCACTTCTTTGGCTCAGGACTGGATATCTTGAACAAAGATACACCCCCCCCTCCCCCCAAGGCAAAAAAACCCCACCACAGTTTTACAGAACTTGGTAGGGCTTCCTACTGTCTCATAGTCTGCACACTCAAATTAAGAATTTCTCTCCAAGTATACACTTTATTACCAGTTTTGGCTATTTTTCAAATTAAAAATACCCATGTATGAGTAACTTTTAAGTACTCATTAACCAAGAAATGCATGCAGATTGCTTTCATAAGCTGGATATCCAGATTCCCTTTTCAGTTTCAGCAGCAGCAGATGGACAGAGTAGAAACTATTTGACTTCTCCATGCGTTGTTTTTCCAATTTATACTCCTGGAGATAACAGTGGATTAATGTGTATGTCTTTTGCATTTAGACACATAATTTTTCTTCCCATATTAAGAGGCTAACTTCCATATATATTCAGTGAAGCTCAGCTCCTCAAGAGGCAACTGAGGAGAATTATAACCTAAATGACCCGAATATTTTGTTCAGAGTAAATGGAGAAATTTGTGCTGTGCCTCATTTTTTTTCAGATGAACAGCCTATCACAGAGCGTATTTCTACAGGCAGATACTTTCAGAACAAGATTGAGAAAATGAAAAGGCAGGGGTTATTCAGAAGACAACAAATATGTTCACTGTTTTGGAGGGTCTATTGCCCCAAAATGTGATCTACTACAGACCAAGGGTTCCTGATCTCCACAGAGATTTTTTTAAAGATGCTGTTATGAAGTTCATTTACAGGATATCATGTTTGCTACATAACACCCCAACTCTATTGCAGAACAAGGGCCTAAGCAAGCTAATGCTATGTTGAAATTAGACATGCTCTGACCTCCAGAGGTTTCTTCTAACATAAATCATTCTCACAGGGAGAGACCTGAAAGTTCCTCATATGTCAGTTCTTAAAAACAGGGAGATGAAAGAGACAAAAGAGGATTTTATATTCATATAAACCTAAGCTATAAGTAAGGATGCTTCTTGTAATTTTTCATTGATCATTCTTCTTGTGCCACAATAATGAAATAATGTAAACAGTGCATTTTCCTGCAAATTCCACAAGAACTGTAAACACTTGATAAATTTGCCAATATTCCTCTTCCTTTCTCTTCTTTCTCCTGCTTCTAGTCTATGTATGGTCTTTCCAGACCACGTAGACTAAATATGAAACCTAGCCATTGTCTGGTACAATTTCTGTAAGAAAACAGCAACTGATGAGCATCTTTGGTCATCACAGTTGGTGTTTATAATACCTCAGACATTTTGATGTCCACATGACATGGTTATGCAAGACCAGCTTGCCACTAACTGTACATGTAAGCCTGGTGTAACAGCCACCTCGCCTAACAGAATGTATTCACAGTGCAGACACCTACATCTGAGCTGGTCACCATGGGAACCCTTTACAGCTAATCGTGAGAAATCCTACTTTTGGGTTGCAATTACTTTGATCTCTGCATTAGGATGAGGTAAGTGATATTAATTAAATTTCTCTATCATCTCACCTCTGAAGGAAGAATGATGCATAGACCTGTTAATGCAGCTGTAGATGTCTACATTTAGGTTAGCTGAATACCCTTACCTCCTCCTCATTGACCTCACACTAGATCACAAGAAATACCATTGTGAAACGCTGCCACATAGACACCTCAGGACTTTTCAGTGTTTTGTAAATTCAGACACTGCTATCCTCACCAAGCAAGCAAGTTCCAATGTTAAAATCCTCATACAGTAAAGCAATAAATTATTAGTTTGACTCTGCCAATAAGCCCTACCTTTTTGGTGGTGGTCCATTATAAAAAAAAGATCCCAGGAGGAATGGAGGGCATGTCCGTTTAAGGCATTTATTGGCTATAAACTTAACTAATCTAAATTTAAACTTTATAACAAAGACTTATGTTGAGCGTGTGCCCATCAATGAAATGTTCTTAGCTACTATGTATAAAATTACCTCAAAAAAGCCCAAACCCAATTGTTCTATGAGTACAGAGGTAAACTTCAGTCTGCAAAACACACGTGGCCCAGGACAGTATGTCGCCCTCTTCTAGCGTAGCCTGAAGCATTCAGAGAGAAAGATGTAGCCCTGTCACAGCTAATTCGACTGATACCTCCTCCCTGAAGCATGGTAACTACCCAGGGGTGTCACAGAGCACAGAAACAGGGTGGAGAGGCGTGGCAGAAATTGTCTTCCTTAGGTAAAAACAGACAACTTGGTGTTTCAGTCTTCTTTGATACCTCCTTATTCCTCTGTATTTCTTTGCAGGGGAAGGGTGTAGGTATCACTTAAAGCTTTGTCACATGAAAACTGCTGGGGGCTCTTCTCCAGGTGACCCATGTGCTGGTCGAGAGAATTGGCTGTCACAGTGGGCAGCACTGTGCCAGCAGATTGCTCCTTTCCCACTGCAGAACACAGTACACTTAATGTCTCTCTTGGATATTCACAAAAGTGTTGGTGCAGCATCCCCGGCCCCTCTGCAGTCTTGTGCTGTAGCATGCATAAGTCCCTCATCATACCATAAGCTCAAACTTTTGTATATATACACATTGCTACTCATGCCATACCCATCCTTTGGATGCTTCTCAGTGGAACAGGAGAAAATACTTCTCCATTCAACCTCAGAAAGGCCAGGTGACCTTGTGCCCCTGTCCTAATCAGCTAGGCTGAGAAAGAGGATCTGCTCCAGGTAGAAATGGTGTGGGGAGTCAGAGGGAGATGGTGTGGAAGTAATTGAGGAGCTGAGGTTCCTGTTTCAAACCATTATCTAATGAAGACAGTCATATTACAGCTCATGTTATCATATTTAGAGATACAGATTGTTTAGGCTCACAAACAGAACCGCCAGAAAGATACACTATGAGAATAAATATATGTTATTAAAATATAACCATAAAACTCTTTTTTTTTTCAACCAGACTCTCCTCTTTTTCCTGTTTCTGTTCTTAATCAATAAAAATGTTGTGACAAATTGGGAGGAAAACCCCCTTGCTATCTCTGGTATTATTATATGAAGCTTGGTTTTCTTGTTTGTGTTTTTGTCTGTCTGGTTGTCTACAACTAAGTCAAACAGGGACTGTATAAAGAAAGGACCAGGCAGAACAAGCAGGTGAGGAAACACGTGAGGCAGCTGAAATAAACAGGTTCAAACTACTTAAGGGTGTCAGCTCCCCATCTGCCAGAGCTGTCACCAAGACTCATTGCTGCTCCTCCAGAAACAGAGGTCATCACAGTAAGCAGAGCTCACCCGTGCCATGCTCAAGAGTTCTAGGCTGTCATGCTGTCACATGTTTGATGAGGCTGTGCTGTGAACCAGAGTGGGGAACAAGTCCAAGTGTTTATGTTTCTTAGCAGTGTTTCTTCCCTTTTTCAAAGTGTCTCTACACTCAGACACATTCCCAGCTCATGGTGTTCCAGCAGCCGTTGTGGGGGACCTGCCTGGGGAACAAGGAGGTGAAGGAGGGCTTGAGGCTGCTCTGGAGCACCATAGCACGTCTAAAGAGACTTCAGGATGGATGCTTTCCTTGTATAACTTGGTCTTATGTGTTTTGCACTTCAAGTGACTGTGTTTTGTTCTGCAGAAAGTCTGAGCAGACAGAGGGAAGTCAGTCACTTTAGTGTGTCCTTAGCTCCTAGTCCTGGCTGGACCTGCTGGCACCATCCCAGTTGAAACACAAGGGGTTGCAACACAGGACCTGGGTGGAAATGCTCCTAAATCTGACACCACAACAGCAAAGAGGAGCCCTGAATCCTCTGAGAGGAGCCAGCTCAGCCAGCAGCCGAGGAGGCAAGTTAAAGGCAAAGTGAAGAGGTTACTTGGAAATTATCAGTAAATGCTTCTTAACTTCTATCATGTCCTAGTTTAGCTGCCTTTTTCTCTGTTCTTTCCACCTCTTCCACTTTATCTTTTTTCTTTTTACCTTCCTTTCTTTGTGTCTTCCCACTTCCTCTGTGTTTTACTTGATTTTCTCCATCTGCCTTGTGCAAAGGCTTCCCTTAGCCTACCTGCTGTCCTGCTGCCCCTCCTCATTCCCTCAAAGCAACTCCATTCACAAGGACTCCCTTTATCTTGTAACTCCTTCTGACCCACAACCTGCAAGATCTTCTGAATTTGTTTCACACATACCTTCCTATTTTAGCCACACCCTCTTCAGTTTTATCAGCTTTTTGACAATGCAACAATGGGAGAGCTCCCATACTGCTCTCAAGCCCCTGACAGCAGTCCCACAAGAACTTCTTTTCCCACTGATTAGGGCTGTTGCCCACTCAGACAGCAGCAGTAGGTTCAGCAGCTGTAAGCCTGAGATGAAAAGATAATAATTCTTACAAGTTCCTGACTCCTGAAATTGAAGCATGAGCTTTGCTTAGGGTATTTTCTGAGATGAATGTGTCAGCAAATGTTTTTCTTATTTTTCATAAATACACCAAATACAGAAACTATAATTTTCTATTAAAATCATATTTACTCCAACAGTGATCTGAACAGCAGCAACTTTAGGTGTGGGCAAACTCCTCCCAACAGTCTGTGTACACCCACACTGTGTCTCCACCTGACAGTCTGTGTCTCACCCACACTTGATCAGGAGAGGCCTCCCAGTGAACTGAAAGCTGGAAGTGGTGGTTCTGTTCTAAACCAGGGACTTCCAGCAGGTAGTGCATCTTGTCTTGCTGTGCAGCAATCAGTGCCAAGCAAGGTGCATGTCAGCTAAACATCTGTGCTGGCAACAGTTTCTGTTCAATCTTGTCATAGGAAAAACAAGTGAACTATCAGCTTTGGGACTAATTGTGCATTTCATTTTGGGGAACAATATCACAATTACATTTATCCTCCATGCATTGACAGTTTCTCCAAATGAGGTTTAGGATCTTTTGCTCACCGTGCATCGTACCAATATTACAGGGAAGAGTAGAGCTAAACGGTTTCTTGGAGAAGCTTGTTGTAAGCCAGGGTATTGCTCGTAGCTATTGCGTTTTTCAGGCACTGCCAGAAGTAGGGTTGAGATCGGGGGTTAGTTGGCCATTCCAGGACAGAACTTCTGCACAGTCTCTTCCTCAGCCGGACATACCGGGACTTCTGCAAAACCTTTTCAAGAAATATCAAGATAATTACATCCATTTTTTCATCTAGAAGCCGCTGGTGGGCCATGTAGAATGTTGTCTTGAAGCTACCACTTTTAATGTACTTGTTGGTCAGCACAAATATGGTCTTTTTGCTTAGCTGAATGCTCTGGGAAAGGTTGTCAAAGACGGGCTGTCCTGGGAGCCAGTCCCTTTCTTCCAGGCATAAATTGAACTGTCTGGCTTTTTGATCTTCCAGCCTTTCAACCAGTTCTTTCAGCACCCACTCATTCACAGCTGGATCTTCATTGTCATAGGCAATGAAAGCATCATAGCAAGCATCTGGTAAAGATAAACGGCGATAGCCCTTCAATCTGGCAGTGCAGTAATGGTAACTATACCACACATCCCAGAAATAGAGATGGCTCGTCACTCCGAACACCATAAAGCCTAGGACAGTTGAAGCTGACAGAGCGTACAGGATCAAATACGAGGTGTCCAGCTCACAGGTATACAGATCCAAGAAAACTACGCTCCTTCCTTTATGTGCCCCTGGGCCAGCACAGGTCACATCTGTGGCCAGAAGAGGAATAGTCACTTGAGTCTGGTTGATCCACCAAACAAACCAAACGGCATCACAATTGCACTTGAAAGGATTGCCATGCAAAAGCAGCATCCTCAGGTTGTTAATGACATTTTCAGGGAAGCTAGATTTCTTAATTATTTGGATCTCATTTGAGCTGAGGTCCAAGTATTTCAATTTAAAAGCACCTCTAAGAAAATGTTCTGTTAGTTTGTGAATGCGATTGTTTCGGAGCATCAGTTCTTGGAGTGTTGAAGAGCAATTGGACAGTTCTCGGGGAACAGTAGTCAGAAGATTATTGCTGAGGTCCAGAGTTACCAGTTTCTTTAGATAGTTGAGACTTCCCCAGTTGAAACTCTTCATTTGGTTATTGGTTAAATTGAGGATCCTGAGTTCTGGAGGCATAGCTTGAAAAACACCATCAGGAAAAAAACTGAGGGAGTTGAAGGAAATATCCAGTTGTTCCAGGCTGGTCAGATTCTTGAAGAATGACCAGTATTTAGAATTTCCATCCCTCCATAAAACATCTAAATGATTTCCTCTGAATTCTAAAATTCGAAGAGATTGGCTTTCCATTCCTGTGTTAATAGAGGTAGAAATCTCATTCTCGTTCATCATCAGCTTTCTCAGATAGGCCAGGTTTTTCATAAAATTAAGCATGTGAGTAACACCTTCTGCCACAAAATAATGTTTGTTATTGCTCAGGTCTAGAACTTCTAAAAGTTTTAGCTCTTGGAAAGCAGTTGAATATAGCAAGTCAATCCTGTTGTTAGAAAAATCTAGGTATTTCAATCCAGACAAGTAGATGAATTCACTTCCATTTAAAGTTTGACTTATTGCATTACCTGACAAGTTGAGGCATCTGAGGAAACTAAGACCATGGAAGTCTGAGGGGTTAATAAAAAATATGTTGTTTGTGCTTAAATCCAGAGTTTGTCCATAATTCAGGCATTCTTCCTTAACTAAAGATTGGTAGGAAGCAGTCTCTTTGTCTTTGGACCTGCAACTTCGCCCATATTCATCATACTTGAAATAATGCATCTCCTGTAATATCTGCCTGTTGTATTGCTCTACTGAAATCCTAGGATTAGAGCAAAATGCATAAAAGTTGCTTTCACCTGAAGAAGGAGAGATTTTATTCACTGAGAGATCTATAAGTTTAAGAGCTGGTAATTCCTTGAACACTCTCAGGTCAGCAACTTTAATAAAATTAGTCCCAAGATCCAGCACTGTTAGATTTCTGAGGCTGCGCAATGGATCTAGATTTTCTTTTCTCAGTTCCTTAAACACATAACCCCTGAGCCTCAGGGTTTCCAGGTTCGAGAGGGAAGAAAATGTCTGAGAGAGATTCAAGGATGGAGAATACATCTTCACTTCAAAATTAAAAGACAGATCAAGTACCACAAGGCTGGGGATAAGTTTCAAAAACTGAGCATCTCCAATCTCCTTTATGAGGAAATTTTGGGAGAGGTCAAGCTCTTTGAGATTCCTGATGTTTTTAAACCAGCTGCTGGGTATGCTCTGAAGAGAATTACTGTGAAGTCGCAAAATTCTCAAATTTTTCAAGAAATAAAAAGCATTTGGATGTATCTCAATTGTGTTCTTGGGGCAGGGAACACAAGGATATGGGGCATTATAGCAACGTGGGCAATTACCACTTAGATCAAGAATTTCTAGGTTGTGAAGGGCACTTAAATCATGTTCTTGAATCACTTGAATCATATTATTGTAAATATACAATTCCTTTAAAGTAGATGACAAATTGGGTGGAATATGAGTTAAGTTGTTAGACTTCAGGGACAGTATTGTTATTTTTTTCAGCTCCAGAAAGGCTGTTTTTTCAATTTCAAATGAAACATTGCATGGGTTACGGTAGTAACAGTTCTGTCCCAGGTACAATATTTCTATGTTTCCTAGCTCTGACAAATTGCGTTTTTGGATAGAAGAGATATGGTTTGCTTCCAGGCTCAGCAGACTTAAAGTAGTAGGAAGTCCCCGGGGTATTTCCAACAGCTGGTTTGCATCTAAATACAGTGACTTCAATCTTCTCAAGGCAGTAAAACTGCCATTTTCAATCTTTGGTCCCGTGGTGCACGGGTGATCTTTGGGCCCCATTCTGACAGGCACACAGTTGCATCTGAAGTCAATCTCCACAAGGTTTTCAAGATGAGCAAAGGATGTTGGATAGATATGGGGGATATGGTTAATATTCAGGGTAAGGTTGGTAGCGTTTTCAGGGATCCCTCTGGGGATTTCCATGAGACGCCGATCGGTGCAGTCCACTGTAACAGTACCTTCAGAGGCTTTAACTTCACAGGGTAAACTTTTGGGAAACCAAGTTCCTGACAGCAGCATCGGAACTAGGAAGAGCAAGACAAATAGCAATGCATTTGACATCTTTGCGCGAAGTACCTAAAAATGAAGAAATAGGGAGATATTAATTTAATGCAATGAGAATATCTCATAGGCCACCATATCAACCACGTACTGGGTCAGACCAAATATACAGCTAATCTGGAGTCCTGTCTCTTACACTAGCTAGAAGTGGATGAATCGTAAAAAAACTAAACATCTACTGAAAACATGACAAGGCAAGTGATTAAAGGCTACATCTCTGTGAATTTTCTTTTTTTAAGAGGAAACAAGTGATGTTAACACATCCAGCAGACTGCCATTGTATAATAGCGTAAATGAGCAAAGCTAATTTTTGAAAGTATATGACAGATAGAGAAAATTTGTAGTCACTTGAAAGCTAACTTGTATTTTCAAAACCACATTGACCAGCAGTTGAGAGACTAATTTGAATTTCACATTATCATAGTACACCACTAAAGTCCAACACTAAACCATGTCCCTAAGAACCACATCTACACATCTTTTAAACACCTCCAGGTATGTCGAATTCATCACTTCCCTGGGCAGATTATTCTAGTGCCTGACAACCCTTTCAGTGAAGAAATTTTTCCTAATATCCAACCTAAATCTTCCCTGGCACAACTTGAGGTCATTTCCTCTTGTTCTATTGCTTGTTACCTGGGAGAAGAGACCAACCCCCACCTCACTACAACCTCCTTTCAGGTAGCTGTAGAGAGCGATAAGGTCGCCCCTCAGCCTCCTTTTTTCCAGACTAAACAACCCCAGTTCCCTCAGTACCCCTCATATGACTTGTGCTCTAGACCCACCAGCAGCTTCGTTGCCCTTTTTTGGA
>VZRW01002594.1:0-16214 GCA_013398125.1 Aegotheles bennettii
AAACGATTCTATGATTCTACGATTTTCATGTTCAATATCTTTATTAGCCATTCAGTATCTTGATCAACATTGTACAGTGGGATTGAGTGCGGCCTCAGAAAGCTTGAAGATGACAGCAAGCTGAGTGGTGCAGTTGGGAAGGGATGCCATACAGAGGGACCTTGACAGGCTTGAGAATTGTGCCCATGTGAACCTCATGAAGTTCAACAAGACAAAGTGCAAGGTCCTGCGCCTGGGTTTAAGCAATTCCCCAGTAACAGTACAGACTAGGGGGATGAAGGGATTGAGAGCAGCCCTGCAGAGAAGGACTCGAATATTGGTAGATGAAGATGTGAGCTAGCAATTTGTGCTTACTGGCCAGAAAGCTAATTGTATCACATAAAAAGAAGTGTGGCCAGCAGGTTGAGGGATTCAGTTCTCTTCTGCTTTGCTCTTGTGAGACCCACTTAGAGTCCTGCAGTCAGCTCTGGAGTCCCCAGCACAAGTAAGAAGTTGACCTGTTAGAGTGAGTCTAGAGGAAGACCACAAAAATGATCAGAGGGCTGGAGCACCTCTCCTGTGAAGAAAGGCTGAGAGATTTGGGTTTGTTCAGCATGGAGAAGAGAAGGCTCCCAGAGAGAAGTTATTGCAGCCCAAACCATTCTATGACTTTAAAAAATGAAATGTATTTAACTGGTGTCTTGTTTAGACCTATTCTGTATTTTCAAAATATGAAATACTGAATTCCAGGTGTAATTAATTGGAATAAGGTTTAAGAAAAGCAACACTTGAAGACTGTGATCAAAACTTTTATCATAAGCGTGGATTACACTGGTTAAAATTATGATGGAGTCACAGAAGAGCAAAGACACTCTTCAACTGTCTTTTGGAATATGCTGTCAATCTCACTTTTTTAACTTTTCTTTTGGTTTTTTTGTGCATTATCAATTATACCTGTGGTTACATATTGAGATATTGGTCTCTACTTTTCTTTGGTTACATTTATTAGAGAGGATTTTTAGCTTGAGTTATTTATGAACAGACTTAAATGACTGGTCCAAAAGGAGGAGGTCTTGGAAGCCCTCCTATTTGTAGATATAAACCAAGTCTGCTTACTCAGAGTCTCGCCTCAGCGCATGTTTTCTTTTAAGTGTCTGCTTAAGACTAAAACTCAGCTGGGAGTTGCTATTCCTACCATCCCCTTCATCTGTGCCAGTTTGTGACCTAGCTAATTGTTTTGTCTTGTAAATTCAAGTACAATCTTTGCATTTAAACTGGGAATATAATCAGTTGCACAGATGTCATTAAAGGGATTATTTTGGCTTTCAGTTTTAACTAGCATGTTTCAATTGGACCAGTGAGCACACACGGTGTGAAATCCAGCAAGCGGTAATAAATCCTCTAGCTGGACTCCCAGTTAATATATTTGGTTTCCTGTCATATTGTGTATTATTTTTCAGACTAGAGCTATGTAAATCAATGAGAAATTCAACTTTTGGTAAACCTTTCAAGCCATTGTCTTGTCCTAAGCAGTTAATGTTTTTCCTGTGTCAGAATGGTACTATCATTAAGTAGGAGTATTACAAGCAAAACCAAATACAGTTAGTCAAGAAGTACTCCTTGCATTTCTTTTAGGCAAATGCTCTGAACAGAACCAAAACAAACAATGGCCTGTCTTACAATGACAAATATGGAAGATACAGCAACTTCTACTGTCCACCAGAATGGTGACATCCATGGGAATACCAGTGCACCCAAGCAGACAGAACCATTGCTTCAAGTGTACCTTTATCATTCTCCTGGGAAGACAGGAGGAGATTATCTTAAATTTCCAGCTGGAGAGTATGTTGCAGAAGAGATTTGTGCTGTTGCCTGTGAAGCCTGTGGTAAGTATATGTGTAAGAGTTTTCCTAATGAGAGAGTGAGATTCAGCTTAATGCAAGAAAGTTTTTCATAATTCAGAGATAATCAAAAGGGTGGAATTTTAATCAAAACACTAATCTGTCTGTTCTTTCAGAAGTAATCTGTATCAAAAGTATTGAGCTGAGATATGGTTTGGATAGTTAAATTACAGCAATTTCCAGCTTGAATTACTTTCTATGCAGCCGTACAAAACAGATCGGTCCTGGAAGTTATGCATATATTGTGTATTATACATGCTTAATCACTTTGCAGATGGAAGCTGTTTTATTAGATGTGACTCCTAGTGTGTGTGTGGTTATTGCTTTTCGTGATCACTTAGGAAATTGAGTAAATGACAAGGTACTATATTTGAAATAAATAAATAAATAATCCATGTCTATACCCAAGAATGCCATTCATTCATGGTACGTTTACCAAGAGGTTAACATGAAGGGTGCTGAGGCCTGTAGTAAAATAATTCAGGCATGCATTTTGTGTGTGCATCTCTCTTTCTTTTACTTCGAAAGTACATACATTTGTGAATAAAAAAAATTAATTACAGTAATCTTCGGATAGTAATTGTCTTTTGGTTCCTCATGTACAGAGTCTCTCCGTAGCCTCATTTAGGTTGTCAGTAGTACAAGGCTAGATTTGTCTTTTATCCTTCCAAGTGCCACATTTCAGGTACAAATTAATTTAAAAGAAAGGATTTTGGCTGCCATGCTGTTTTCAAATATGGTTTTAATGGCTTTATCTTTTGGAGGGATATCTCATCTTTTTTCTGTGCTCTTGAATGTCTTGTACTGACTGAGTTCCATGTTTTGAGTTGGTAATTTGCTTGTATATGCTAGTTTCACAAAGATTCTTCTGGGTTTAATCCCCATTGTTCCTTGGAGTTCTCTAGGTGTGGCAGAGTCTGACTAAGATCTGAGTTTGTAGAGTTGCTCTTCATGTAATATGAGAGATTCAGGCAGATAAACAGATATAATGAAGTCAGCAGAAGCACTGCCTGGAATTCATTCTTGGAGACTATGAAGAAGTAGTATGGTATTCAGAAGTTTGCCAAGTTTCAGCAGTTTGAGATTCTGCTGCTCTAATGACCTTATAGGTCTGACTTTGACAGATGAACCTGGGAGTGTCCTCGAAGTTAAGATAACTTTTTGAATCAAATCAAGATCTTCCAGATATCTTCCATTGTGTCCCTAAGGTTTGGTAATCTCTTTCCTCCAGTTGATGAGGAAAAAAAAAAAGTATTGTCTCTCTGCTTTAGAAAATATGCCCATACTAATTTCTGTAATAAGGATAGATTTTTTAGCACTGATGCCCATGTGTTTTGGGCTTCAGTTTTGCCTCTGTTCGGTTTGTCAGCTTAGTTCAGACCCTCAGGTACAGCATCTAAAGGTTTATAAGGCTGGGAGGCATGGGGGAGGTTCTTCACTTTCTGAATGTTGAAGTGGTATTGCATTTTTACATTAGGTGATGGTTATTTTTTTTTAATTGAAATAAATACTGTTGTAGTCACTGAGCGTATTGCGGAGGGAGTGGAATAGAGAACAAGTTTAATAGATAGTGGTGGGGAAAAAAGGCTTCTTTGTTTAACTTAGATACTCATGTACCAATTTGCCAGAAGACTAAACTGGTGAGGGCTTCTATCCATCAAATTAAGTATGTTCAATGTGGTCATTGAAAGAATATACTGTATTATTAAGCATGACATCAAGCGCCTTCATCAAGCAAGATTTTTTTTTTTGTGATAGGGGCATAACAAGTCATCTGAACACAGGTATTTCAGTTACTCTTCTAATTAATCAGTTAGTTAAAGCTCTCCTTCCAGAAAATTTCCCAGCTTAGTCTGAACTCACTGGAATAGTAACTACCTTGGTAGCTTGATTAACCATTTCTACTGTTACTGCTGGTCTGTCCACTTCTTTTTCTCTGGTTTGAATTTTCCTTGCTTTTGTTTTCAGATGTTTGTTCAAATAATGTTTTTCTTCTCCCTTCCCCATCACCAGCCCTAGGGAGATATTAAGTGCCGTAATCAGATTATCTAGATTATCTTTAGGTCTTTTTTTTTCTTTATAAAATTGAAATAGATTTTCTTTAGCTTGAATGTTGTAAATGGTTTAATTTCTTGACTGTCTTCTGCATTATTGCCAGTTTCCCAGGAAAATAAGCAGCCCAGGCCATGTATGATTCTCTTCTCACCCACCTCACAAACATACAAAATCCAATTCCTGCTGATCCCCAAATCCAATTAACCTTGTTTTCAGTGACATCATCTGATGACTTCATACACTATTGCTTGTTTTGTCAGACCTCACCAATACTCCTCAAGACTTCCATCTGTCTGGGGTACCAGCTTCTGTTTTGCTAGTGCGGCTAGTACCTAGCTCCTAAATGCATCCTTTTATACTTGACTGTTTTAAAAACATTTTTGTATGGATAGAATTCCATATAAAGTTGTTTCTATATTTTTCTATTGTTTCAGCATTATTCACCAGAGTTTCTGAAGTGTATCAGTAGTGATTTGTACTCAGTTGTATAAATAAAATGTTTTATTGCATTGAGCCTTTTTTCTTGTAGAGCTGAGGTAGACAAAGTCCTTTGAAGAGTGGTTTGTATCTGGCAACTACTATGGCAGTATTATTTATCCTTTTTTCACGAAGGAATTGATGACTTTTTCTTTCTGAATTAGTGGAAAAGGCTGAAACGCTTGCAGGTTTTTGTTCTCTTTCATAACAGTTATTGTGCTTAACTCACAATGTACCACTTCTTACTATTTTGTTTTTTTCCTAGGAGGTTTTGTGGTTGTATGGCAGAACATGTAGGTATGCAAAGCCTGTACAGACAAAAAATGTTAATGTTGGCAAGACTTGTATTTTGGGACTCGGCTATGAATCAGAATACTTCATGATGAAGAGAGTAGTTCAGGTAGTAGGCGTGTCGGCAATACAAGAAATTTGCTAATTGTTAATGAACTTTCTCTGTGATCTGTGCATTTGATCTTTTGATAGCAGGCTCGTTACATCGAAGTTCAACTGTTATTGGTGGCAAGCAGGACTGAATCTAGGGAAACATCAGCAGTCAGAGAGACAGTCTTGTTGTGTACATTTTACATAGTTAAAACAATTGAAGGTTTTCTAGTCTGTGCTGACTTGTTTTTAGACCTGGCATGTATTGACTACACAAATATTACTCTGTCTAAATATTATTCTATAGTTGCATGCCAGTTTGAGGCATGCAGGCAGAAGCTTAAGGTTTTTCTTACTTCGTTTAAAAACAACCTTCCATTTTTGGAAAAATATAGTAAATATGAAACTATTTGTAGCTTTGTATTTTTATATGGAAAACTGAACATGAAAGTGAATTTCTAACCAGGAATTCATTCTAAACATTTTCTAACCAGAAATGTAAGAATAAATGAAGTGTCTTGAAATTAAGTTTAAAGTGACTACTCAGTGTCATGGTTCATGTTAACTAGTACGTTAATTGCCATGTAAAAAAAATTGTAAATGTCACTCTTAGTCTAAGAGAGAACGTGGTATTAGAAGAGCTAACTGATGGTAGAAATGAAATATGATGGAGAAATCGTTCTAGAGGCTACCAGAATCATTGTGTTAGATGTATCTCCTAAATTCAGCATCAGCGACTTGTTTTCCCAAATCATGATTTAAAACCCTTTAATTTTCTCCACTCTCTCAAATAATCTTAAAATAAATTCCTCTTTTAAGCTGTTTTTTAACATGTTTACAATTAATTTATAAAACTAGCAGCCAAGACCATTTGAATGCAAATAGTGGTAATGGTTCAGGAAAGCCACTAGAGCTGATGTGAGAGAGTGGTAATGCAAGCTTGATGTGATATTTTACAGAATAAATAAATGTGATTGTATCCAGAATAACTATAAACTTGGTTTATAGTTTTTGTTTCACTCAAGTGTAATTTATGAAAAAAATCTAGAAATCTATGTTTAAAAATTAGCAACTATAATTGAAAATAACATTTACTGAATTTTGTTGTGGTGTAGGTAAATCAGATACAGACTACTGGGGATATCTAAAGTCTTGAATCATGGAACATTTGAACCTTAAGTGTATTTATTTGTATACAGAAAGAAGGATGTGCTGTATACTATATTAGTGTAACTACACTATATCAGTAATTTTGCAGTAAGATGCTGCCCAGTCTCTTGTAAGTGGATTTAAGAGTTTTTATCCTCAGATTAAGTCATTAAATTAAAAACAAAACTAAACAAAAAAACCCCCACAAAACAAACAACAAACAAACACAAAAACCCCACACAAAACTGTGGACTGTACACTGTACCATACCAGAATAATACATTATACACAAGACCAGTATTACATGGAAAAATAATTTTCTTCTAATTTTCAAACTAACAATTTGTTGGTTTATTCCATTGGCTGAATAATAGGAGTAAAAAAATACATGCATTATTTGTATGTATAATCCAAGTTGTTACTGAATTAAAGTTAATGAAGTGTGAAGATGTTTTTATTTTGCACTTGGTAAGTGAGTTTATAAATCACAGAACACTTTCAGTTATAAGCAAAGCATTGCTTTGGTGTTAGCCAAATAAATTTGTGCCATGTTCTTGAAAATCATAATAAATCAGTAGCAAAGTTTACAGAGCTAGTGACTAAATGTAACCAGAAAATTTAAATAGTACACTGAAAAATGTTTTGGCAAAGTCAACCAAGGAACACAATTTCGTGTGGCATCTTGCATTTCTGCCATGAACTCTAAATTTTTGTAGGACATACCTCACTTTTGTATCTACTTTCTGACAGGCTATGGTTCTGATTTCCCCCCTGCATTTCTGTTAGGATCATTAAACCCTGAAATCTTAACCTTTTAGTGGAACTAGGATCCCGAGAGGGAACCAGTTTCATTGTGCTGACTGGGTTGCTGAGTTACAGGCAGCTAACAGTTAACAGAAGACCTTGAATTTGTTGGCTTCTGTGTTTGTTTGTGTTTTTCTTAATAGCAATATCCTGAAACTCCACCTAAGAACCTTTTAATTTTCACACATCTAATTTGAAAATAGATTGGAATTTCCATGGTACTTTCCTTGAAAACTGCTGGTGCCTCTTGGAAAGCCGTAAGATATCAGGGAATTTTCAATTATACCAAAGTAAAAACACAGTTTCAAAACATTTAATGTGACTAAGTTCTGACAGTGTTTGCAGTCAATGAAACATTTTCAAGGGAGTGACTGTGTTGCATGATGTGATGATTGTGATGATCTGCAGTACCTCTTTGCTTGTATGTTTCAGAGGAGATTCCTTGTTAGAAGCTAGAGAATTTTAAGCAGATTCATCCTTACCAAACTAAATTTCTAAATTTCACATCGCTCAGAGTTACCATGGTTTGTAACTGCCCATTGTGGGGTTTTGGCTTTTTGGGGGTTTGGGGGGAGGTTCGTTTTAGTTTTTTTCTTGAGTTATAGCCTTTCTTGAAAATGCACACACGACACCCTGCCCCCCAGGGCAAGGAATGAACTAGTCAGAATTCCGGGCAGTTGTGTTCTGCCAAAAAAGAAAACATGTGATTTGATTAATTATTCAGAAAACATTTTGTTGACAGGATAGTGACATTGAACGTAGTGTCAGAGTTCAGTAAGCCTCCAGCTTGTACGAAAGATGAGGATAAGATTGTGGTTTTATGTAAGAAAAGCCAAGCAATTTTCCATCTGGTACGTGCAAAACTTCCTAAGTTCGAGATAGTTTAGTTTACAGTTTTGTGTGAGAAGTGATTAATGTTTGTATTTTACTTTGAAAATTAAAGATTTTTAAATCGTTTCTAATCATAAACCCCATGCGACTAATTGCTTTCATCTGCATGTATCTAAGTGATTTACTTATATGGTTGAGTTGACACTGCTGTAGTCTTCACATGGCTTCCACATTTCACAGTGGTGTCATGGCTTTTGTGATTTACAGTTTCTGGCTTTTATTTTTTCTTTACAGAGGGACATTACCTAATGAAAACATACTGTATGGCTGAAAAGGTACCTAATGCCAAAAATGGAGGAAGTAAGGAAAAACTACTTCCTTAACTGCCTCAGGGTAAATGAAGTAGTGTGACTTGTCTGGATGTGGAGCTCTACAATCATAATGAGGAAAGGAAGAAACTGTTATGCAAATCATTCTTGTTTTAGGCTTGAGGTAGAAGTTTGAGGAATAAACTTCTGCTACGATGATACTTGACCGTCTGTATAGCATGATGAAGCTCCTTAATTTAGTTTTAACTACTAATTTAAAAGCTTGACAAGAGATAGTCATGTTTTGTCTTTGCAGTGGTCCAAAAAATGTATTTAATAGCCCTCAGTGGAGAAGCAAAGTGGAGAACAATTCTGCTTTGTTATGTCTGAGTCACTATCTCCTCTCCTAATTAACCATTGATTGATTTGATAGCATAATTAGTGTAGTGCAAAAATCCAGGGGAGGTTTTTTAGTACCCGTTATGAACAGCTTTTCTGATTTTACTTATGTTAAAAATACATTTCTCAGAAGTTTTCACTATTGTTGACATGTCTAGGTTTCATCAGAAGCCTTTGATTCCCCAGCCCCCCACACCTCCACCCCAGGCTTTGGTTTTCAGTTTTCAGGAGAAAACACTTCATTGACTTGAAAAGTCCCTGCAACTAATAGTACTGGAAAGAAGTACTTGAAAAGAGACATTCCTGTCCTCTCTGCTTTCATCAGACTTTTGTGGATGTTTTCAAGATTCTAATAAGGGGATTAGTTCTATAATTGTTGAACTTTTTGAAGTGTAGCAATATTCTGGCACAAATGCATAATTCTTAAGGGGGGGGGGGGAAAGAAAAAAGTGTACCTCCTTTTTCTGAAAAACACGTATGTGTATGTCATTGAGCACTGGCAGTGAAAGTTACAAGTTGCCAGTTGGAATTACAAATACTAAAGTATGTGGGATGGATGAATACACAATTTACTTTTAATACATAGGAAGACAGCAAAGAGGATTTTTTGGATTTATTTTTTTTTTTTGTTAGTGCAATCATTTCTGATTTGTAGGGGGAATTCTGAAGTCATGTTGCTTGCTTAGTTAAAGTTTCAGAATGTCAGTGGTATGACCTGGATTTAAATATGTGTGGGTTTTTTTTGTTTTAGTTTAGGTTTTTTGAGAGGTGGTGAAATATGGCAGAATTTAAGAGTATTACTTGGAAATTTTTTCTTGTTCAGCGTGCTTATGTGGGATTGTTAATAGTTAGAGGAAATATATTAGTGAGAAAAGGTAAATATTAAGCATTGACTTGAATGGTGTTTAGCATCTGGCTAGAATCCTGAAATAGGCTGCATTACACATGCAGTATATTGATCTGAAATTATTTGGGTACAGACACCACGCAGCCTTAAAATTAAGTTGTCTATAAAGCAGTAACAACTGGTTTGTAATGTAATCTATTTGATTCCACTTCACACATCGAATGAGAACCATGTTTGGTTGCATGTGATAGATTTCTTTTTAACTCCATAAGGTGGAGTTAATTTGATATTTCTCAAAATTCTGATGGATAAAGTATGTCTTACTGCACTATAAATTTGCAACATATAAATTTACACCAATCCTTCAGTTACTAATCCCTTCAGGGTTATTCCTTTGGGGGTTTTGTTTAGTTTTGGTTTCTCTTTGGTTGTTTTACATAATGCTTTCCATTTCTGTGGTTTCCTGTAAGTCTATGACTCCTTTTCTTAGAAAATCATGTGTTAGGACCTGTAGGTCTGGTATATTTTGGTGACCTTTAGTTTAAACAAATGTCAGATGATTAGCCCGTAGGTTTCAGCTATTTAATCTGACATCAGCACAGTAGACCTCTTGTTCTTAGATCTCTTAATGGCTCCCTGCAGAGACAAACCCCATTTTGTATTTTAAGCTAGTTGTTTAAGACTGAATTACTATTTGTTCCACAAGCTTATGCAGTTTTGTATGTGTAGTAAGACAATCAGTTAAAAACAACTAGATCAACATGTGCTTTAGATGTGATGAAAGAAATTTGAATCTGCCCCCTTCAGGAGTTACCTAGGTGTTGTGCAGAACAGAAAGCAAGAAGGGATTATTTTTTTTCTTCATTCTGATTTCTTTTATGAATTTCAATTACTTAATTTTGTCTTTGGGCAGAGTTGTAGGTACTTTGCCTTTTCTCAGAATTCTTTTGTCTCAACATAATTTTAAGTTAAATTTGTTGTCTTTGTAATTTTTTCAGTATTTTTTGCCTTGCTTTAATGTAAACATAGATTTCTCTCATTGTGACCTATTCTGACCTCCACTCTGTAATTTTCATTCTACTCTTGACCTGTATCTCTTTGTATCATCAAAATGTGTTTGTCAGTGGTCGAATTTCATTCTTTTGTGCTGTCAACTCTCAGGCATTTAACCTGTTACCTAAGTCTTAGACCTGGCATTGCATGGATCGTTAACACTGCAGCGTAGTACAGTGCTGTGGCATTTGTGTTATGTTAGGCTGTACTTTCAACTAGGAGCCCAAAACCCAAATTAAAATTCTGGTGCTGCAGAAGAATCAATGCTCAACTGATTTCCATAGTTTGTGGTTAAGTAGGGCTGCTTGTGAATTATTATTAAAACAATCCTGAATTGTGAGCAAAAAAGAATTCCAGTTGTGTTTAATTAACAATATATATTGGGTTTTGTTCTCAACTGAGCTACTAAAATGTAAATGGTAGGTGGTTGTCCTAGTTATGATGAGTTTCTTTGTATTGCTTTACTTCTAATTTTTCATTGGTCTAAAATGTTAAAATCAATGCCTAGATCTGTTTTTGGAAAAGGTAAGGAAAAAGGCAGTATACTGTTACTAGCTGTTACTAAACTGAGAAGCTAAGAAGCCATTGCATTAAACGCCATACAGAGAAAATCTTGTAATCTAACAGTGAAGTATAGGGTAACAGGTGAACACATTCTGCAGTCAGAGAACATAAAAAAATATGAGAAAATAAACCAGCAAACAGTCTGTGTGGTATGGGATGATGTTTGCAATGCTGTTGACAATGATAGAACAGTGCAATGAATAATTGGAGAACATGTGCCAATCTGCTGCTTTTAACCTACAATATTTTTTAATAAGGTTGATTCTTTGTGAAAAGAATTTTCTATAGATATTTGCTTCTCTGTTCTTTGTTTAGGTATTATGCCAGTGTACCATAACATGTTTGCACTCATGAGTGAAACAGAGAGAATGTGGTATCCCCCAAATCACATCTTCCATGTAGATGAAGCAACCAGACTCGTCCTAATTTACCGGATAAGGTAATCTAAATCAAATGTTACACACTTTCCATGGTAAAACAAAACTATGTGAGAAAACACAACCAAGAAGATATTTAGCTGAACCATATTTTCTCTAAGAAGTTATGGACAGATTGTTGGTGATACCTGGATAAGAGATAGATAAAAGAATCAGAGTTATTGGGGGTAGGTTTGATTAACATATTTTATCAATTGTGTCTATATATCATGTGTTTGGGATGATCTTGAAGGTCTCTTCCAACCTTGATGATTCTACGATTCTATGTCAGGTTGAAGAAACAAACAATAAAAAAATATAGCAGAAGAAAAATAATATTTTTCTTAATAATGATATATCTTATCTCCTCTGTGCTTGCCTATTTGAAATTAGTGACAGTTCTGAAATGCAGAGTAATTATCCTGTGTAGTCAGGCTGATGTCTGCAACAGAACCATTCTTTCTCAAATTTGATTTTTGACTGAACATTTATACCTACAGTCACAGTTTTCCTTATGTAAAAGATTTTGTTTATTTACGTTGTATAATGTAGCCTGAGTGTTTCTCTAGGAACTGTCTCAAAGGAACCTGAAAGATAGTAACACAAAATTCTCTATATTCTGAGTAGTGAGGATAACTTTCCAGAGCTCCTTGTTCCTACCAATACAGCTTGTCACCCTGCTTAAGTGTTGCAGTATGTTAAGGCACCAAGAGCTGGATCCAAAGCGTTCCACTGACTAATTGAGACTTCTTGCTAGCCCTCCAAACTAGCTAGCACTAATTACATGTCTATGAAAGTGGTGATGCCTGGTATTGGTACACTAAAGTATCGGTTTATTGATGTTTCTTAAATATTTCCTGGCAGGTTTTATTTTCCCCACTGGTATTGCAATGGCACCAGCAGAGCATATCGGTATGGCATTCTTCGAGGTGCAGAAAGTCCTGTTCTTGATGACATTGTCATGTCCTACCTATTTGCACAGGTATGATTTGCTTCATTATTTTTTAATGCAGATTGGTAAAGATTGTTAGTATTTATTCCCTTTCATGTCTTCTGCTAGTAGCTGTGTAGCTCTTTTGACAGCTTGAAGCCCATTCAAGACAAAAAATAAATTCTATGTCATATTGTGTATTAGGAGAAATGAAGCTCAATGGCAGTTGTGGGGTGAACAGTGAGTGTGTGTCACTCCTTTCTTGTGCCATTACCTTGTGGAAGTCTTTCAATGTGACTTTCATTTGGACCAACACAATGTAGAACAGCATCCTCCTCGCATAGACCTTTTTGAGATTTGAAATGAAAATATTTAGCAAACAGGGTTTCTAAGCATAGTGGTAGCTGGTATCCATTATGAACATGTGCAGATTGTGTGGACAAAGGGTTCATTCAGAAGAATAATGGTCTTTAAAAAAAAACGAAAACAACCCCCAAACAAACAAAAAACCAAACAAACAAACAAAAGCCCACACTGCAAAAAACTTTCATTGATGGGCAGTACTATGGTTTTAATTTGCTTTCTTGCATTTTTTGTCTCAGTGGCGAGCTGATTTTTTGGATGGATGGATACAGATGCCTGTCACTCATGAAACACAAGAAGAGTGCCTTGGAATGGCTGTTCTGGATATGATGAGAGTGGCCAAAGAAAAGGACCAAACCCCCCTGGCTATTTACAATTCAGTCAGGTGACTCCATACTTCATAACTGTATGATACCTGTCTGCTATCTAAAACCAGTATTTTTTCACATTAGCACCTGGGAGGACATGTTCAGCTGTTGGCAATTGGATTTATCTTAGCATAATGATTCCATAAACTTGCCTACAGTGTTAAGTAGAAATTAATAGAAAACTTGTGTCATGATGGCCATTCATGGTTTTGGGTACATGGATTTTGTTCTCTTAATGACGTAAGGCAGCAGCTTCTCATGTGGGAAAGGACGTAAGCAATAATTTGAATTGGGAGAGACTTCTGGAAGGTCTCAGAGCCCAACCCCCCTGTTCAGACCGGGGCTGTCTTCAAAGTTAGATGAAGTTGCTCTGGGCCTTGTCCAGTCACATTCTGACAATGTCCAGGGATGGCGATTCCACCATATCTCTGGGCAGCTCTGTGCTGTGTATGATCACCATCACTGATGATTTTCACCATATATAAGCAGCCTCCTTTTTTATACTTATTATCCTCTGTTGCCTCTTGTCTTTTCACTGTGCATGTCTGAGAAGAGTCTTAATTCAGTCTTTTGCATAACCATCTGTTAGTTAAAGACAATTAAATTAGAACACCCTACTTGACCCTTCTTTTCTCCAGGCTGAACAGTCAAGCTCTCTTATGCCTCTTCTGTCATGCCGTAACCTCCAGGTTCTTAACCATCTTGGGCAGATCTCCGCTGAAGTTGCTTGAGTTTGAGTTCACTTTAGTTAATCAGCCTAATTGGTTTCCACTCCAGCTAGGTTAATTCTGTCCGTGCTTAGTACTTAATGCTTGATGTTAGTCTTTTAATGAAACCTAGCCAGAGGAGTGAAAAACAGAATGAGACATGGTATTGGCCAGCTCATTGCAGATGCCAACCTACTGTTTTGCCCCTTGATATCATATATGGACTGTGATATAGGAAATTCTGCAAGAGCCAACCTCAGTGTTGTGTTCTACCACCTATATTTTCATCCAGGAAATCTGTCCTCTGTGTAGTTGCCTCTGTCTGTGCAGTATCCTCTTTCCAACTTCTACACCAAACTAAGTGTTTAACTTCTGCTGCCTTACTTCAAAAATTCAGTAATAACTAAAACAGACATATCTGGATTTATGAAAAATTAATTTTGTAATATATGCTGAAACTGAGTGAGGGGAAAAAATAGAAGAAAGAGACAGGACTGTATTTGAAATAACATAATACAGATTGAAGAAAGGTTCCTCATTATCCTACAGTTTAAAGAATAAGGTTACATTTAGAAGAAAACGTATTTTCATGTTGACTTGTTTAGCACAGAACTAATTATCTTTGCTGGATTTAATGGATAAAATTAGTAGTTTTTTTACTGGTTATGTATTCACAGCTACAAAATGTTTTTGCCTAAATGTGTGCGAGCAAAAATCCAAGACTACCACATTTTGACACGAAAAAGAATAAGGTACAGGTTCCGCAAATTTATACAACAGTTTGGCCAATGCAAAGCTACTGCCAGAAACTTGAAACTTAAGTATCTTATAAATCTGGAAACCCTTCAGTCTGCCTTCTATTCAGAGGTTTTTGAAGTAAAAGAACCTGGTGGAGGTCCTTCTGGAGAGGAAAGTTTTGCAACCATTGTAATAACTGGAAATGGTGGAATTCAGTGCTCAAGAGGAAAATTTAAAGACTGTGAGACACTGGCAGAGCAGGTAACTTCTTTTTTTATTTTAATAATCATGCACAAAGCTCTAGAATCCATGAGTGGAAATATCCATAATATGGGTTGGTTCTTTGCTCTGTAATATTTTGAGAGGATTAACAACGGAATATTTTATCTGATCTTTTGGGGTGGCTTTTTTTTTTTTAATAACTTGTTATTAGCATCCTGATGAAAGGGGATTAGAAAGCCTGTTAACAATCTAAAACATCATTGCTTCACTCAGAGTGATAATAACTGCAAATTCTGATACCAGAGGTGGAGGTAGTATGAATGAAGAAAGGGTGTAAGTACTAAAGGCTTTTGTTCCTAGTGATGTTCTCATAAACACAGAACTCCTATTAACAGTAAATATGCTGTTACAGCAGCATATTTTGAGGTTTTGTGATCCTCTTTGTTGCTAGCTTATAAGTTGTAAGAGTTGTAGGAATTCTAATGCTGCAAATAGGTGGTGTTTTTTAATTGCTATTTAAGTTATTGCTGACATTATATAACCAATATTTATTGTAGGATTTGCAAACATACTGTGATTTTCCTGATATCATTGATGTCAGCATTAAGCAAGCAAGCCAAGAAGGCTCCAGTGAGAGAAGAATTGTCACCATTCACAAACAAGACAGCAAGAATCTGGTCTGTTTACTTTGCCTGTTGTTCTTTCATATAGGCGTTGCTTTGAGCAGACTGTGTGATTTCTGGGGTATTTATAGTATTGCATAACTAATTATCATGTTAATTAAGGATGAGTTAAAACCAAATGCACTTCAGCAGTGTAAGTGGTGTATCTCAACACCGAAAGTCTTTTCATTCAAAACTTTGTACAAGGACTGAAATTGAAATAGACATTTATAGCTGAGGGTAATTTTTGATACACAGATTGGTTCTGTTCCTTATCAAAGTCTTAAACCTGAGTCGCTGGTTTTAACTGTGGAGCATACTGTTTCTGTGCTGTCATAGTAAGCTGTCAGCCAGTGACCAACACACATTGAAAAGGTTTCAAAATGCTCTAAAGGAACAATCGTACACAGAATATAAGTATTGGGACAAAATTAATGTAATTGCTTTTACTGTTTAAAATTCTTCGAAGAAGATCTTAAGAAAGTATGTTGTACATGAATATAAAAAGTTGTTTCGGTTTGAACTTTGCACTTGAGTTAGGCTTTCCAGCTGGTATAGCTGTCATGTAATTGTGTGGTGGGTTGATCCTGGGTGTTCGCCAGATACCCACCAAAGCCACTCTGTCACTTCCCTTCTCAGCTGGGCATGGGGGAGAAAGTACCACAAAAGGCTCTGGGGTCAGAAGATAAGGACAGGGAGAGATCACTCACCAATTACTGTCATGGACAAAACAGACTCAGCATGGGCAAAACAGACTCAACTTCTTCCTCCCTCTCTTCCCCTACTGCAGCCTGGGGTCCTTCCCACAGGACACAGTCCTCCATGAACTGCTCCAACATTGGTCCCTTCCATGGGGTAGTACAGTCCTTCAGGAACAGACTGCTCTTGTGTTGGTCCCCCACAGGGTCAACAAGACCCTCCAGCAAACCTGCTTCAGTGTGGGCTCCTCTCCATGGGTCCACAGGTCCTGCCAGGAGCCTGCTCCAGCTCAGGCTTTCTGTAGGGTCACAGTCTCCTTCAGGCACATCCACCAGCTCTGGCATGGAGTCCTCCATGGGC
>VZRW01002594.1:19785-35498 GCA_013398125.1 Aegotheles bennettii
GAATATTGGAAAATAAAGGGACAAAAAATTAACCTAAAGGAAGTTGTAAAGAAATTAGTTTGAATTGTTGTTGTATTAGATACCTGATAATAGTGCTTATTAGCCAATCTCTGGTGTTCCTGGATTTTGAAATTATGCAATATTAAATATTTTCTTTTTACTATAGCATGGACTTTGCTATCAGCAAACTGAAGAAAGCGGGTAATCAGACTGGTTTCTACGTTCTTCGTTGCAGTCCTAAAGAATTTAAAAAATACTTCCTCACCTTTGCTATAGAGGTTTGTATTCTGCCTTAGATAGTACTTGTATAATCTATATTATTTTATAATAATGAGCCTGGGATGTTCAGTAAATGATTCTGAATTTTTTCTTCAGAATGATTGATGTGTATTTCTATAGCTGTTTCTTCAGGTTGGTCAACTTTTGGGGTTTTGTGAGAAACACTGGAATACCTGTTTGCTAAAGAATCGCTAATGACACATAGCATGTGCCTGGGAGAGTAAGACAAGTGGAAGGAAGAGAGCTTGAGAGTTCTGGGAATGGTGACATGACTCTTGGCATTGTAGTAAATGTTTGGGTGGTGGAGCAGTTTCGTGTTTTGGTTTGTTGGGGTTTTTTTCTTTTTTTAAGGTTTGGGTTTCTTTAGTTGGAATTTTTGCTTCAATTTTCACCCACTTTCTCTTCCTCTCACCTGCCAAACAAGGCTTAGTTAGACTGAGTATACAGCCCGTGCTGAGCTGAGAGTCTCTCTCCTTCAGGGGTCCTTTTGGGTTTGGGTCTTGTTCCAGTGCTGGGCCAGCCAGATTATTTGGTAGCTGTTACATCAACACAGACCTCCTGCTGGGTGTCTGGTGCGAGGTAGAGTGGGAGCCACCCTTGAAATGCCTGTAATTTTCGTGCAGCTAAAGAATCAGATATACCTCTCCTCCGTGAGACTGCAATTAGTGATAATACAGTACTTGGATATTGGTCTTACATAATTGCATGGTCTTGTTCCAAGGATGGGCTTCTGTTTAATTAAATTAACAGAACTAGCTTTGGGTTTTTAATAGGGAAGATAATACATGGGTTTTCCTGCTGGTTTGCAGCAAGCTAGCTAAGTACTGTCAGAGATGTGTATATCTCTGAAAATGGCAAAAAAATGTTTGTGTGTGGATGGAGAAGTAAACAGCCATTTTAAGATCAGTTTCACAAAAATTTTTGTCTGTGAAGTGAAGTCAGTGAGGTGTTTTTGATAGGAAATTTTTTAGACTAAGAGATCAGTCCTTGAGCAAGCTGAGAGAGTCAGAGTCTGAGGGTCAAACTTGTGAGCCTGCCATTAAGTGATGTAGCCACATTTTTTTTCTTGTTCTGAATATTCCAGGGCAAGCTGTTGGAAGGCTTCTGAGATTCATAATTTGTTGGAACATATTCCGCAGTGTTGACGTGAAGGACCATGAAAGCACTATTAAGAGCTCCTCTTGTTTAGAAATGTTTAATGGGATCTTTTCAAGACTCATTGTAATAATAATTTAGTGCATATTGAAAATCTGTGCTCGGAACTAATTACTCAGAACTGTACTGTAGATGACAGAAAAATAAAAATACAGCTGAGATTTCCAAATGCTTTCCAAAAGAACATGGACTGTGAACATTTTGGACTATTGCTTCCAACAAAATTTGTTTTTATACTACTCCATGGAAGGGTGGCAAAGCTTTCGTTACTATTTTTGAAGGATTTTTCCTAGGATCCATGATTTGTTTTTACAGCTTCATCTTTGCAAATTTCGTAACATTTGTTTTTTCTCAATGTCAACACACTAATTCCAGTGATGGGAGTAGAATAACTTTTTCTCAGAATCAATATTACATAGTGAGAACAAAATAACGAATTATGGTAATATTTTACTAAAGCATTCCTTCTTAAATTGGTAGAGTACTATACATTTAAATAAGCTTTCAAATACTAAATATTGATCAATTTTATTTTTAATGGGAAAAATATCTGCAGCATGAGAATACAACTGATTATAAGCACTGCTTAATTACGAAGAATGAGAACGGAGAATACAATCTTAGTGGAACTAAGAGAAGTTTTGGTAGTCTTAAGGATCTGTTGACCTGTTACCAGACAGAAACTGTCCGTTCAGACAGCATAATTTTCCAGTTCATCAAATGCTGTCCTCCAAAACCAAAAGGTAAGAGATTATTTCTAAGCAGAAGGGTTTCCAACTTTTGGATTAAAGATTTAAAAACAAGTTAACATTAAATGACTCTTAGGTAGGTAGATATATGTATGTTTGTGTGGGGTTTTTAAAATGTCACTGACCTGTTTGTTGATTTTAGTCATAGTTTTCAGTCCTAGGATCTCCTAAATTTTACTTTGTTACGAGATGGTCTTCCAGAAGGACTCATGGTTGCCAGTTTCATGATAGAAGCAAAACTGGTTTCTTAATTGCAGTGGATTGTGTGCAGCGGCATTTCTTCTTCAATCAAGTGTCTTCATGTCTTGAGAAGGAAAGAGCTACTAAATGTATTGTTTCTCACTGTGGATAGTTCCATAAGCTGTGGAACCAATAATGCCAGTGAATTTCTTCCATTGTTTGTTGACATCTTAGCTGAATTATGCCGAGGCTGTAGTGTAATTTCATGTTCTCTTTAACACTGAAAAATACACATTGAATAGAGTTTCTGACGGAGGAGTGGATTTTTCTTGAATATACATTGCAGGTTTTGCCTAGCTTTGAGATTCCTAATATCTTTCTCCTTTCTGATAATCTTTGCCCTTTTTGCTTATTATTAGTACTACTTACAGTTAATATTAGTTTTTGTCTCTATCCAAGTCCTTATTTAAACAAGAACTTGAGAGAACAAACTATATGATACCACTTTTACCTCTCTCAAATGTAATTGAAATTAGCCAATGAATTCAAAAGCTTAGAAGAGATACAAGTAAATACATATAGACATTACAGTGAATAATTTTGTACCTTATTTCCATCAAAACTAAAACTGTATATGCATCAGAATTATAAATTATTGAATAAATAGAATCATGCATGCATGCGTATACCCAAAACTATGTACCTATCAGCTTTAGTTTTACTAACAGATCTGATGTACTTTGTGGAGAGCCTTTTTTCAAAATTACTTGAAGAATAATTATTGTGGTAAACATAAGGCAATGAGGATCACTGAAGTGCTGCCAGGGCAAAAATACAAAAAAACTTTAAAGAGGCATCTGAAAGATACGCATTCCTTTAACAGAGTAACTTTGTAGTATAAAAGAGGCAGGTGACTTACATTCCCCTTTTCCATCCCTGATTAATACTACAAATACAGCAGAAGTGAAAATGTGGAAGGAGACAGGAATGTTTTCAGAATGCTTGTCGAAAGTAGGAATACTATAGCTGCGTGAACCTAAATGATTTTTTTAAAAAAATCAGACTTTGAGTTTGTTTAATGAAGTACTGTGTGGCTTTTTAATAACCTGATCTCAATGTGATATCTTCATTTGTTGGATTAACAGCTTCTCATTAATAATCCTTCTGAAATAGTATTGGTTTAGTTTTATATTTTACAAATTTACTTTGGGTTTTTTTTGCCCACACTCTTTCTTCTCCCAGATAAATCAAATCTCCTAGTCTTCAGAAGCAATAGTGTTTCTGATGTACCTTCATCACCTACGCTACAGAGACACAATAATGTCAACCAGATGGTCTTTCATAAAATCCGGAATGAGGACTTGATATTCGTAAGTCTGTTAGTTGCTTCTTTCACTGAAGATGGTTGGTTTAATACACACTAAGTTTTAAAAAACTCAGTGTATGTTTAAAAGAGCCTTATATGAGCTGTTAGAGTTGTGACAGAAAATGTTTTTTTAAGTTTCTCATTAATAAAAGTAGTTTTTTTGTTTTTAATAAGCGTCATTTTGACTTGTCCCCCCAGCCAGACTCTAGAGCTGTGCTAGCTATAAAGATTTGCATATGTGTTACTTAGGGTGAGTGTTTTAAGAGATCTTTTGCAAAACAGGCAGAGATTTCTGATTTATTCCTCCCCCCCAAAACCCCCCATCTGTATCCTTCATGTCTTTTAGGAGGAGAGTCTTGGACAGGGCACATTTACTAAGATTTTCAAAGGTATAAGGAAAGAAGTGGGAGACTACGGCCAGCTCCATCAAACTGAAGTTCTTTTGAAGGTGCTGGATAAAGTGCATAGAAACTACTCTGAGGTTGGTGTGATTGTTGATGGCTATGTAACGTTTGTCCGTGCTCTGTTGAGCATTACTTTTCTTACAATAAGCAAGTATTTCTTAATATGGTAGAGGGTTGTATGTTGAGCCAAGCTCGTTCTTGTCCTCGTGACACTGGAAAGATGGATTTGAAACTGCCTTTGGGAAGTACACCTATGTACTTTATTTCCTTTCTCCCCACCATCTGTCAGAGAATTCAGAGCTACAGAGAATTCAGAGAACACTTTACTTGTACAATGTAAGTGCCACAGGAGGGGTGGTATGGCCACAGAATTGCCTTTACAAGTAAATTCATTATGTACAGATGAGGGACCAACATTTATGGAAAACAACTTTCTTTTGGTAGACTACCTTCAATATTTTGGAGTCATACTGTTTATCCAGTAAAATCAACATTTCACATCGTGTCATAAAAAAATCAGAAGTATTTATGTATGAGAAACATTTGCCGTATGTAGAATCATCTGTATTCACTTAGACTTTTCACTGTTTGAGTGAAGCTGTGAATAAACTTGAAATGTCTTTGTGCAAAGATCTAAAACAGTGGTAATGTAATTGAGCCCAAGATTGTGTATGTGAGAATTTAATCTTAAACACTTTAACAAGATGTGGTAGTGTCTAATATATTAATGTAACTTTATATGGCTGTTTATTGTTTAATTTGATTATATAATTATATCAAATTTCTAGTTAATCTAGCTATATTTACAACAAGAGAACCAGTTCATTGTTTACTGAATTTTTCAATTACTTAGGACTAATCTATATGAAAATGTAAGCAAAAACATATGACATTTCAGATAGTGAATACTCATAAGCAATGTAGGCATACACTTTTACAATTGAAAACAATAAAGAAATTGTAACCCATATTTTAATAAGCTGGGTAATATATTTACCATTCTAAGATTAAATGAAAACTAGTTCTTAAAAGGACTTAATAGAAGTACAAATATAGTCACCTGAAGGAAAATGTACTAATTTTGACCTTGATTTATTGGGTCAATAATCAGTACACCAACACTTGTAGTTGGAGATGCCACTGAAGAGAATAAAAACATGATTAAAGAAAGAAAAGCTTCTGGAAACTTCCTGACAAGGTTAGGTAAGGTCTCACAGTAGTGGATGAGTGCTATAATACTCCTAAATTACTAACAAGCTATGAAGAGTAAATTGAAAACCGAATAGTGTGTTATGAAAGAATAAATTGAAAACTGATGGTGCATCATGAAAAATTAGTTTGTGGTTTACTTTACTTAATTAACTGACATAGAAGAAAAGATTGTTTTTAAAATGTACATACACCTGCCTGCAGAAAAAGATTCTGCTAACCTCTCTGGAATGTGCGCTATCACATTTTTTAAAAAAACCCACAACCTAAAACAACCACAAACAATATAAAATATGTTACACAGAGTCCTTGCAATGGTGTGGAAGTTGAAATGTTTTTAAAAGCACACGTGGGTTTAATAAGTTTATTAGAAATCATGTAATTTTTTGAGGGGGTTGTTTTCACTTATATTTATTCTCTCTATAGCGCTCTCTAATCTTTTGGCCTTTTGTTTTCACTGATACTGAATTGTCTTTCAATCTCACTCTCTCTTTAAGTCTTTCTTTGAGGCAGCAAGTATGATGAGCCAGCTTTCTTACAAACATTTGGTGTTAAATTATGGAGTCTGCGTATGTGGAGAGGAGAGTAAGTAGAAGTTAATCTTTTTGTACTAATTGTATACACCTGTCATTAATTTACCATCAGTTCTGAGTACAAGCAGGGGCAAAAAACAAAACAACCTATCACAGCCGCTGGACACTGAATACATGTTCACATTGCAGTCGTGTTAGTCTTGAAATCTGAGATCTAGTTAATATGGTGATAACAAAGAAAATGGAAAAATTATGTATATACAGTCAGTGTGAATAGTAATCTCGATATGACTTAATAATGTCTGCTCTATCTGAAAATTTCACTTTTGAAAAGCTTTGCTAAACTTCTGAAACAATCTTTTGAAATGTCAGGAAAATTGCACCCCTAACTGTGGTTAGCTAGAAAGGGAAGTGCTTGGCTACCCGAGAAAGTCTTTGTTTACTATGATCAGAAACACAAACTGCCACCGTTTCCCACCCATGTGTTGGCTTTGTGAGCACAGATACAGCTTTGGGGTATTTGGTTTAGCAATCCCATTCTGAAAACATGAAGTCCCATTATTTCAACAAAAACACCACAAAATGGTAATAAAGGTAAATTTTTTGCACTGTCTATAAAAGTAGAATATGTTTTCAGTTTAGCTTACTGCATTGTGACTAAATGAGGTTTTTTTAAGAATGTCTGAAGTACACTTATGACATCTTGTAATGAAATCTTAACTTTGAATGGTTGTCATATGCTTATGTGTGTTGTCTTCAAATATGTGCTGCTGGGTCTTACTTTGGCAGTCTTTCCTCTTCATTCAGTCTTTGAGCAGAAATGCCAGTTTGTCCTAAAACTGTTTTCTGTCTGTGATTTGTAACGAAAGGAAGCGTTTTATAACTGTATAATCATATTATGTAGACGGTTGCTTGCACTGAGAGAGAAATAATTTGCTAAATGGAGAGTGGATTCTGTATCAGGAATCTTGCTTCTCTTAGGATACTGGAAAAGGTACCATGCCATGTTTAGCCAAGAACTTGTTACACCAGTTTCTTTGAAAAAACACCCAAGAGTGTTTTTTCTTGTTTATTCATTGTACTGTGCATGGGAACTATATATAAAATTTCAGGTAGATCAAGTGTATACTTTAAAAAAAAAAAGTTATCCGAAGATGTATATGGTTACTTATTTCTCTTTTGGATCACAGTTGCCCTCTATAGATGGTTCTATTTTAGAAGGCAAGAGACTCATTGCAATTTAGTAAGAGTCAGTTACTAAGAAATAGGAAGAGAGGCTGTTATTTTTATTGTGAGTTATACACTTGATGTATAGATTTGCTGAAAATTGTTTCACATAATTGTAAAAAAAAAAAGGTTTGCTGTCTATAATGCAAATTTGTTATAAATGTAAGTTTATTTGTTATAACCAAATATAATATCCGTAGTCTCCAGTGTCTTTAAAGTCTAAATGAGAAGCACTGCAGCCTGAGTGTCTTGTAGCTGAAGACAAGAGTTCAGTCATGCAATTTGAAATTGTTGTATGGAAACTGATGAAGACAGTGCAGTACTATGAAATGGATCATGTTTCTTCAGTTATTCACTGAATGCATGCATGGAGGCATATATCATATATACAACACATACACACCAGTCTTTTTTAGTGCAAATGTTAGTCTGTTTTCAAGAAGAGCATTTTTTGTCAGCAAAACATCATGTTTTTCCCTAAGGATATAGATTGTAAACAGCTATGAAGTGCATGACTTGAATGTTGCTTGACTCACTACATTGCTACTGGTGTGTACTATCAGTGCTTTATCAGAAGTTATATTATTTGTTGTGCCTTTCAAGTGAGAGTGGAAGGATGATCACTGGATTTGTTAAGATGGAAACCTATTCCATAAAAAACTATTAAATCTAGTAATTTTGCATTTGAAAATAAATTAGGTGAACTTCCACACTCTAAAGATGTATAAAGAACATAAAATATTAGTGGCAATACTTGATGTCGTATGAAATTATAGGTAGTTCACCAATAAGGTATTGAAGACAGAGATGGGTAGTACTAGAGTAATGAATCTGTCCTGACATTCTATTATTTGTTGTTGGTTGTAATTGCTACTCTTTTTATCATTTTAAATCAGACATCCTTGTACAAGAATACGTAAAATTTGGATCCTTGGACACATATTTGAAGAAAAACAAAAATGTTATCAATATCTTGTGGAAGCTGGAAGTAGCCAAACAGTTGGCGTTAGCCATGCATTTTCTGGTAAGTAGCTTATTCTTCAGTTTTTTAGATGTATGAATTCAAGTGTATCAGGATAATAGGTGTAGAATGGCTGAGCTATTGCCCTACTTCTTGAAACTCTGGAGGGTATTTGAAAGTATGCTGGGCATATACCAGATAGTGGATAGCCAAGGACAGACGTGTGTTATCTTGCACAAAGTGTAATTGAATTTCTCATTATTTTTTCACGATTTGTATTTTAGTGTGAAATAAAAATACATTTGAAGGTAAAAAATCTTTTTCTCTCCCCCTCCCAGGAATCAGTCCTTCCTGGTATTCTCACTGCAGCTCATGATGCTGAACATAAACTATTTCCTGGTAGTGTCAGCAGTTAACCATTGGGAGGGCAAAACATTGTACTGTTCAAATGACTGGTACATTCATTCTGTGCTACTTTACAATCTGTTTAATTCAATGTAAAGGCTATTATTCAAGACAGGATATGTGTTTAGGTGAATCTTCCCTTTAACAGAGTTTAAATGTTCTTGTATTAATTTCAAATGGATCATAATGATGGATCAGTATTCTTCTGAGTTAGCGTAAATCAAATAGTTTTAAACTTGAAACTTTAGGTAGGTAACTAAGGTGAATGAAAATTGACTAGAAACTATAACTCTGAGCTAATTTGATGAAATGTCTGAGGTTTGATCAACTTACTCTATGATCATTACTTTTTTTGCTGATGTTTCCCTCATGCTGTAAAGTATTGGTTTTTAAATACCTCTTCGGCCATAAGATTTTTTTGTCAGTTTGTAAAAGATGCATTTCTGTTCATAGGAGGATAAAGGCCTTGTTCATGGGAATGTCTGTGCAAAAAACATCTTGCTTATCAGAGAGGAAGACAGGAAGTCTGGAAACCTTCCTTTTATAAAACTAAGTGATCCTGGCATCAGTATTACGGTTTTGCCAAGAGATAGTAAGTCTTTGTGTCAGCTCTCTTGTTTAATAGCTACAGGAAATAAAGCCACAAATCTCCATTGTGTGTTTTGTTTTTCCCCCTGTTGTTCTCATTTTCAACTTTTTTTTTAACTGGCAGTACTATTAGAAGGCTATAATGTACCATAAGTAAGTTCACTGCATCTGCAGGTAGCTGCTAGACTTACTATCCTACTATTGATCAATATTAAATTGCTATGTTTTATAGCTCGGAGAAGCTTTCAGAGTTGAAAATAAACATGCTTTTGAAAATGCTGCCTGGTATTTGAAAATCATCTTCAGTGCATTTCTTGGTGAATACCTGAAGCACTTAATGGTGCTAAAATATTGGATTATCATCTGCCATTGAGGCTGTTCTAATGCTTTATAAACAGCAAAATCAATTTAATGTAAAAAATTTAAATTGTGTGCAAGATTGTTATGCTAATGAAGCTGAAGTAACCTTACTATTCTTCATCTAGTCTTTCTAATAATTTTGGAAAAATGGGCACACTTTATGCTTGGTAATTTTATACATGCCAAAAGAAGTAATGCATCTAAGAGACTATTAGCAATGCAATGTCAGTATTTTCCAATAAACTGTTTAAACTCTCCCTTTTGAAAAGAGAAGCCTATTAATCTTACAAGATCTCATTTTAAGGAGCTTTAAATATACATCAATCCAATACCATCTTTTAACTTGTTACTACAATCAGTATAAAAAGATTAAAAATCAAATAGTATGAAATTCCTTGTTATGGCACCTTTTGCTATGCCATAATGTGCCAACCACTCTCAAAGTACTTTTTACTCTTTGCCATCTACTTCCTTTGTGGTAGCTACTAAATCTTGGTACCATTGGGGGAAATACAGAAGTCAGAGCAAACATATGAAGTGGAAATTAAGGCAATTTTATAACATTAAGCTCATTTTACAGTAAAACTAATGGTCCTCCACTCTGATTCATAAATACTGTTTTTGTACATACTCTGTAGCTTTTTTTTAGGCAGGAACAAAAACTTGGAAAGATATTAAAAACACATTACAGAATGAAATACCTACTTATACTGAAGTAATTTTTAGTAAATCAAATATGTTACAGAATTTTCTGGGTTTATTATTCATCCTAACATGATGTTTCCTTTCCATGATTGCAGTACTGCTTGAGAGAATACCATGGGTTCCACCTGAATGTGTTGAGAATCCCAAACAATTAAGCCTGGCCACAGACAAATGGAGCTTTGGTACTACTTTGTGGGAAATCTGCAGTGGAGGAGACAAACCTCTGAGTGCACTGGATTCTTCAAGAGTAAGTATTACTGGGTCTGTAGTTGTAACAGTTCTTTGGACACTTCTAATTTAAAACATCTGCTGCTGTAACTATATCAAGACATAAAGGGGTGTGTTCAATGACAACTGTAGGAAAATGACACTGGTAAATAATGATCGGAAGTGATCATTTGAGGTTTGTTTTTATGTTGTTTTGATTTTATGGGGACAAAGTGCAACTTTGCCAGTGTTATATTGTTAATGATTTTGTTGCAGAAGTGTTCCACTTTAAACAAAAAGTATTCTTAACAATGAACATGGATTTTAATTTTTACTCTGCTAACTGAACATCTTAAAGACTTTGTGTATTGTAGACAATTCTACTGTTTTGGCTAAACCAGAAATGTTAACTTTGTCTCATCTAGGGGAAGGAGGTGGAGAGGAAACACATTCCAGGAAAATACTACTTATGTATTTGTTTCCTTAGTTAGAAGCAAAAAGATTATTTCCTTTACTACACAACAAAAAGATTTGTAGTATTATTTTTATAAATGGACTGTTGCCCTCTCACAAAGCCTGATCTGATTTCTCGGGTGTTGGAATCAGTACCTAAACCTAGCTTATAGATACCTAGGTATTTCAGAAGTTGCCCTCCTCTCCTGTTCTTTCATAATACTCATTAGGCTTTTTACAAAAGGAGGAGTTCAACCAGCTCACAGATCTGTAGAATTTTCTGCTGGACTCATCCAGTTGACATTTTATGAAATTACCAGCAAAGGAGAACCATCTTTCCAGTTATCATTCTGTATTTTATCTTCTACTAGTAACTGATGGAATTTCTGAAGTGATTAAATTATGCCAGTCTTGCTACAGTAGCTTTTGATGTAAATTGATCAGATAACAAGTCTAGATTGAGACCTGTATCTTTTTGGCTGCTCTGGTGAGAATGTTAAGGCTTCTGTGGCTCTTCATGGTTATATATTAAAATGGCTTTTACCTATTTAATTCCAGAAACTACAGTTTTATGAAGATAGGCACCAGCTTCCTGCCCCCAACTGGACAGAACTAGCAAACCTTATAAACAACTGTATGGATTATGAGCCAGATTTCAGGCCTTCATTTAGAGCAATTATACGTGACTTGAATAGTTTGTTCACTCCAGGTGAGTCTGTGGTACAACAAAAACACGCTACACAAAAATCCCCTGATTCCTATTGCTTCATTTTCATGTGGTGCCTTCCTTTTTTGTTATGTTTACCCACAACCACTTCTAAAGCCCCAGAAATCTAAGTTGCTAAGTTCACTATGTTATTACTTTTTAGTTTGTTCTAAAAGAGAATACATTAAAAGTTAGTATGATCATTTAAAGCAGCTTTCTGGTTTGATTAATGACTATCCTAAACATTCTAGTCTCTTAACCAAATACGTTATGTTTGTGACTATCTTTCGTCTCTCAATAAAATAGATATCTTTCTTTTTTTGAAGTGGAAGATGCACGTTATCACAAGCCCTTGTGAAGTTTACATTTCTCCCCTCTGTAGTAGTGAAGTTGTTGCACAATAGTTGCTGAATTTGAAGTACAGTAGGCCTGCAAAAAGAAAATTGGGAAATGAAAGCAAGACTCGCTATGAGTCAAGACAAGCCATTTAGCTTTTTTTTTAATACAGCCTTGTCTTTGACTACAAATTACCATATAGAAATTAAGGTGGTTGTTGATATTCTATTGAGCTTGATGCATGTCAAGCAGAGATCGAACATGCTGTGATTGTAATAAGTTTCTTCATTCTCCTATTGCCCTCTCTGTTGCTCCTGTTCCTTTTTCGCTTCCCTTCTTTCTCTTGCCCTTCAGATTACGAACTATTGACGGAAAGTGATATGTTGCCAAATATGAGAATTGGAGCACTTGGGTTTTCTGGTGCTTTTGAAGATAGGGACCCAACACAATTCGAAGAAAGGCATCTCAAGTTTTTACAGCAGCTTGGCAAGGTAGGATATTTTGACATGTTCTAATTGCCTAGAAAAGAACTATCTTTTTCAGTTATCTTTTGGTGGTGTCATATACATAATTTACATTGAAAATTCTGTTATGGAAATTAATAGTTGCAGTCATATCTGACCACAGTATGCAGTTCTTTTTAGATCGGTTTTCAGTTTCACAATATCGTTAGATAGAAGAAAGGCAGCTGTCCTCTGCAGTTAATCCAATCACATCAAAAGGCTAGGATCTTCTTTAGTAATGCAGAGCTGCATCTGACATTTTTTTTTTTAATACTTGGTATCCATTTTAAAATGCTCCAGAGCAGTCTTGCATAGAACTAGTGGGACTGCGTTTTTTGTGCATACATATTCTGAGAAGTCTGAATATGCAGTCCCTAAATTCAATAATGTCTTCGAGGTTTGTGTAGGCCTTGAACTTTTTAGGCTTTAGAAGTCAGCATTTGGTTACTAGTTTTGCAAGTCATTGCAGCCTGGCTCTGTGAAAGCACGCCTAGGTAGATGGCCAAGTGTAGCTGACAGATCTTCAGCCAAGTACCATTTTTCCAGAATGGTTTCTCACTGTTTTATGGGTTTTGTTGACATGATAGCCATATATTCCTTTGACTCCAAGTACTAGTGAAAGCAAGCCTGAAAGCAAAGTAGCAGAATTACTTCTATTTGCAGATGGTTGTTTATTGGCTGTAAATAGTAGCATAGCATAGGGTGAAGAACAGAGTGGTGGGTGATGACTGCATAAAGGAAGATAAAGAAATTATAAACAGAAAAAGGGAAGAAAGTAGAACATTGAAATAAGTGGGGGAAGAACCACCAAGAAACAGAGGAGAATTAAGAGCTAAGAGGAACCTAAAAGTAGGGGTTTTTGCACATGCAGGAAAAGGAGTATCCTGACAGTTTGGAGGTGCAAGAGGACATTTGTGAAGAAGGGGGAGAAAACAAATGGGCATCACTCTCTCTCCTTGCCCGCCTTTACTTCCATGCTGTTTGCTTCCTCATAGAACTGTTACCTGTTACCTGCATGCTTTTTGTCTCAGGGAGGTTTTGTGACATTTGTGACATGTGATGCTAATACAGTGCTAATACAGTGAGCACTGAAGCAGTATGAACCAGCACTGAGACAACAATGTGGACTTGTTTTTAATTCAAATATTTCCATTTGTGATCTAGGGCAATTTTGGCAGTGTTGAGATGTGCCGGTATGACCCCCTGCAGGATAATACAGGGGAGGTGGTGGCTGTGAAAAAGCTTCAACATAGCACAGAAGAGCACCTTAGGGACTTTGAGAGAGAAATTGAAATCCTTAAGTCTCTGCAACATGATAACATTGTTAAATACAAAGGAGTATGCTACAGTGCAGGTATGTGCTATATTGTTGAATACACCCTCAGGTGTACATCTATGTATACATACAGAGAAATTCAGAGAGGTAAGTGTTTATGAAAGTCACTGACTTGTTTTAACTTTACCAAAACTTAAGAGAACATAAACCAAAGGAAACAGTGCCTGTCATATACTACTACTCAGTAAAAGGTGGATGTTTTATTCAGTCAGCTCACTGCATAATTTGGTTGACTTAGGGAAAGTACCATTTTGAGTAGTTAACCAGTTTATTTTATTTTAAAACATGGAAATCTTACTAGAAAAGAATACAGGGTTAAGTAGGAAAATGCAACCATTTTGTAACTGTTGTTGTTTTTTGCTCAGTGTGGTGTCCCAGAGTGGATATTACCAATTCTTGTATAGCCTGTACAGTAAAAGACTACACAGGAACTGTTCAAATGAATTGTTAATGCTGTTAAAGTTGATGAATGAAGACATGGGCTCTGCCCAGGATCTTGCTGTAAAAATAATAAATTACTGACCAGTTGGTGTCAATTGCTGTTCCGAGTTTCATCTCAGCAGGAGGCGGCATTACATGAACACAGATATACATGTTGCACTTGTGCTTTGCTTTAGCAACAGTAGCTGAAGTATAGATGAGATGATCTTGGTTAGTGATACTCCATGTATCAAGCATATCCACATTATTGTTTTGTGATGTACATATAATAAATTAGTTTTTTTCACATTAAGACTATTTTCTGTTACTTTTATTCATAGACATTTGTAAATATTTGTGTTTCAAAACTTGTCATTGGAAAATGACGGAAAAACTAAGTGCATTTTTTGTTGTTGTAAAAGGTCGTAGGAATCTAAGATTAATTATGGAATATTTACCATATGGAAGTTTGCGAGATTATCTGCAGAAACACAAAGAGAGGCTGGACCACAAGAAGCTTTTGCTGTATGCGTCCCAGATATGCAAGGTAGGAAATTTCAGATGATTGATACTTTTCAACTACTTTTTGTCTCTGGCCTCGGTTGTCCCTAACAACCATCATTAGTTGTTTTGGTGTATCTTTTATGATATTCTTGGGCTGCTACCACCACATAACCCTAAAAAAAGCTACAATACATGTTCAAATACTCAAGAACTGGACAAACTTCTGAGTATCTTAATACAGGATGCTGAGACGGACAGGGACAGAATATACTCCATTTATTTTTGTTTATTTTATTGTTTGCTTAGCTTATATCTCCTTCAGAAAAATTAAAACCTCTTTTCTCCCTAATGAGAGCTGAAGTAAAATATACTCACCCTGGCAAACTGTTCATGACAAACATGTAACTGATTTCTTCAAAACTTGGACATTCAACTCTAAAACCACTGTGGCAGCATGTGTATGTTAAAGAAATTTACTATAAAATGTGAATAATATTAGCTCATATTAGAAAGAGCTTATATTAGCTTATATTTGTATTAGCTTATTATATATATGTATTAAGTATTATATATATGTATTATGTATTATATATTATATATATTAGTATTAGCTTGTATTAGAAAGAACAAAGATACCTGATTTCTGTATGAAAAACTAGAGGCAATAGAAGGGCCCAAAGCTGTAATAAATTATTTGCTAGTCTCAGTGGTTGGTACTGAACATCCTTGATAAAATTCTGAGAAGGGGAGCAAACATGTCATCTTTATTGTGATATCTGATTTCCTGAGAAAGATGATTTATGCCTACCTTAGCTTTATTCTGTTACTATGCTTTAGATATACGAAACTACAGACACTTTAGATTTCATTGCATGTTCAGTTGTTTGGGGGAAAAAAAGATAACCCTCCCTGCATATACCAGAAATACTGTTACATTTCTTGCCCCAATACCCACATCAAAGACATGGAAACAGTAAGTTGCTTAAAATAAATTGGTATTTTTCAGGATATGTAGCCCATATATATTCTTATGTCTGGTAACTGTGCCCTGCTGCATTCAGAGCAAAAGACTTTCCTTCTGCAATATCTTCAGAAAAAGCCTGGCAAGAATCACAGAATCACTTGAG
>VZRW01002596.1:0-12088 GCA_013398125.1 Aegotheles bennettii
AACTTTCCCAGTTCTGTGATTCTGCGGGCTGATACCCCTAGGGCAGAGGCAGCAGAAAAGAATGTGTGAGCACTTCCCATCTCCTTCCGTACAAAGTCAGCCACATTAGCTCAAACTAATAACATAAACTAACCTGATGTTGCACTGAGGCAGATTCAGGAGGGGTCATATGTTCTGTTCCACTGCTTGAACTGTAAATACCAACAAACATCAGGAAAAGTACCATTTCTAACCACTTCAGCTGAAATCAAAGCAGTGATTCTGCCCACACTACTAGCCCATGTCAGGCAAGTGACATGTTAACTTTAGTATCTTTGACTGAAGTTCAAGCCAATATGATTTGCCTCATCTTTGCTGGATGCTAACAGCATGCACATGGCCAATTACTGTGGCTCGGATGATTTTAGCAACCCAAGCCTCAAGGTTTGCAGGGGAGGAAATCACTTCTTGGCATCCACTGCTGCATAGAATGAGTTTCCCTTCTTCCCCCAGCTCCCAGTGAGTCAGTATCACACTACCAACACAGTGTGGTGACAGCATACACCAGCCATGACCCTGGGGCAATGAACAGGACCATTTGGTGCACTGCTGCCCTTACACCCTACAAAGGCAGGTACAAGAACCTCAGGAGCAAGGCAATGCAACCCGGATCAGACCTTGTTCTTGGGGACACACTGTAGCAGCACTTGCTCGGGGTCCTTCTTCCTCTGCAGAGCAATGAAGTTCACTTGGTACATACGCAGCCGCTCATAGACTTTCTTGGCAATGCCTCCAATGTAGGTCTTGGTGGTGTACCACAGCCAGTACCTAGCAGACAAGAAGTTAAGAAAAAGGAGGGATCCTGCCTTGGAAGAGAAGCCAGTGTCACACCCATGAGACTGCAAAACATGATGGGTAGAGGCAAAGTGCTAAGCTGTGCCTGACTTGTGGGGCCAGGTAGGGTTAATGGCATGACCCCTGGTCAGAGTGGTGGGAAAGCAAGGCAGAGAAATATCCCATCTTCTCCTCAGGACTATCCTGCACTTACCAGGAGAAGTGAGTGACTTCAAACACTGCATAAAGATGGGTGAATTCCAGCACCACCTGACTGGTAATGTCATCCCAGGTCTGGCCCTCCAGGTCACCATGGAGAAGATGCAGCCTTGACCGATCCAAATTTAGCCCTAAAGACAACAATGATCAAGGGATGCTATATGCAGCAGAAGCCTTGATTCATGGCTTTACAAACCCAGTCACAGTTTTGGATGATCCACTTTTTAAAAACACCAGGTTAAGGCCCATGACCTCTTCAGCATCCAGGACTGAGCTTTGGTCATAGAAGAGCAGCAATAAAAGGAAAAGGCTACCCCAATGCTTCCAGGATATTCTGGCAGAATATGCAGATTTAAACTGATAGTGTGATGATTTCAACCAACAATTCCCATCACCTAGGGTTATTAATTAAGTTCTAGCACTTTCTAAATGTACCTGTTACAATGAAGGCCAAAAAGATTTTTCTTCTTCACAGTAAAGCCAGAAAAGGTCAAAGAAAGGTCAAAGAAGGAATTAGGAGACACGGGGTACTACTCAGCATGCAGACAGAGGAATCACTGGCAAGGCTGAGCCTGTTCATGTCGGTATGCAGAGGGAGAGATGGCTTAGTGTATGATTGTACACTTTTAACTGCAGTGGCTCAGCACCCAATTCATGAGCAACGCAGTAAGGGAGAAGGCAGACCCCTGGATGCAGCAACTTCATTACCTGCTTCAAGATATTCCCAATTATGAATCAAAGCCCTTTTACAAAACACCTTGTCAGTTGGCAGTAGTGCCTCTCCAACCCGTCATACCAAACGCGTAAGTCTAAATATACGTGCAGTTTGGCAGAGAAATCCATTTTCCAAGGCCATTCTCCCAGTTTGTGTTGCTGGTCTGTGAAGCCCAACACTGGTCTGCTGGACCTGAACTACCTTCAGCTCCCACCACCCTGCACCACCACTCACTCAGCAGACACATTGATGTTCCTGCAGGAAAAGCAGCAAGCCTTATTACTAATAGGAGTGGCAAACAAAATCCCCAGCTTCCCATTTGTGGTTTTCCACATATGGCATTTCTTTTTGCCAATTTTAGGAATAAACTGACCTGTGACCCCAGGCGGGAGGGGTACCTGAATTCTCACTGGCCTGAGAAAATCCACTGGGGAATCCTGGGAGAGGTAGAGCAGGGGACTGGCTCTGCATCCTGCATCAGCTATGAATTCCTGTATCTCTTCTGCAGAAACCGGCAGCACCTGGATGTGGTGAGGGAAGCAGTCAGGCACCCAAACTCCCACATTGCTCCCTCAGTTCCCTCAGCACCCAGCAGGCAAATGCTGCTCTTGGCTCAGGGCCTGATGAGAAATGGAAGCACAGTGAACTTTGGCTGAAATCTGCTCTAATACTGGTGTCAAACTGGCAAGCTGGGACAGATCAAGGTATTACAGTAGCATGTAGCACTATCTAGCAACTCTACAGATCAATCCATTTTAGCAGGGTTTAGAATTAGATCCACATAAATTATCCTCCCCCAGTCTCACTCACTGAGTTCTTCTGCCAGGCTCACCATGTTTTGCAATGGAACAAGAGGCAAAATCTCCTTGTGTTCCCTTCACAGCTACCAGCTGATCTGCTGGAGGGAGCACTGGCAGAGATGTGAGGAGATCCCTTTCCCACACAGGGCAGCTTGGAGCACAGCCTGTTTTTCAGGCAGGGAAGCTGACAGATGGGTCAGCACATGAAGCATCCATGTCAGACACAAATTACCCTAGGGTAGACATCTCACCTTCAGCTCCCCTACTTGGCATGAGACAACAGCTGCACTAGGTCTTACCAAAGCTTGTTTTTTACAGCATGCATACCTGCAGCTTTACACTTCGAGTCTCTTCAGTGGCTCCAGGAGGAAAGGTCACTTTGATATTTGGATCCACACTCGAAAAGAGCAATGTCCCCTCTGTTGGCACTTTGCATTCATTTTGCACAAGTCGAGATACAACAAGGAACCAAGAGAAGTGAAGAACACTACAGTGAGCCACATGTTTCTGTAAAAGAAGACAGGGAAGAATAAAAAACATATAGGCATGTAATATAATATAATAAATGCAGGAAAGTAAGTGCCAGTAACAGCTAAGCAGATGAAAGAACCAGAACAGGGATGAAGCATGATGAAGCACGGCAGGTTGCATCTCGTCACCTTCAGAAGACCCACCTCCATGAGAGGAAACTTGGAGCTGAAATCCACTACGTGTTAAAGCAGCTGGTCAAAACACAGCTCATGAGATGGTTCAAAAGGGCTCAGTCTTGGCTGGGCAAAACCAAAGAGGAGAACAGGAATAGTGTCTGCCACTGGTCATTCCAGTCTGCTTACCTTTGATTTTCTCTTCTGTTCCGCTCTTGTGCTCAGATCACTCCAGCTCTGTCCACTGAAGGTCCGAACTACCACCTCATGCTGGTGAAGTGTTTGAGGGGAGACATATGGCATCCAGATCTGCACCTTCTGACAGAAAAGCATTCCCATAAGAGACCAATAGAAAGGATAAAACCTACCCCAGCTCTGCTCTGTGGCTTCCTGTGCAGATAAGAAGGGGTAGGGCAAAGCACAGCCTGTATGCAGGGAGTAGAGGAGGAGATAGGAACCTGCTCTGTCCTGCAGCCTTCAAGGAGGTGACAGGAGATGTCAGGTCTGCTATCTAGTATGATGGCAGGAAAAGTTTAGCAGCTTGTGGGCAGAAAGGGCAAGGCAACTTTTCAGTGGGTTGCTGTCAGTCATGGCAGGGCTAGTGGTGTAAGTACTCACCAGCTTGAATGAAAACCACCTAATCAGATTTTTAGGGAAGAATGTGAACCATTCTCCTTCCAGGCTAAAGCCAAGTGCTGGAACAGCACTTATCCTCTGGCACAGGAGGAGGGTTGTGGGTGAGAAAGATTACAGCTCAGCTCAAGCAGAAGCAAAAGGGTGAGGGGCAGGACAATGGAGCCAAGCTTTTTACAGTGACGTCCAATGATAGGACAAGGGGCAATGGATGCAAACTGGAGCACAGGAGGGTCCATGTGAATATCAGGAGAAACTTTTTCACTGTGCGAGTGACGGAGCACTGGAACAGGCTGCCCAGAGAGGCTGTGGAGTCTCCTTGGCTGGAGACATTCAAACCCCGCCTGGATGCGTTCCTGTGTGATGGACTCTAGGTGACCCTGCTCTGGCAGGGGGGTTGGACTGGATGATCCTTCGAGGTCCCTTCCAACCCTAGAATTCTGTGATTCTGTGACCAGCACAGTGCCAGAGAAGCTGGCTGTGTTCTTTCTGAGTCTTTGCAGCAGGGCTTCTTTGAAAGACAGTCCTGCATCTACTTAAAAGCAGCAGTGATGGAGGTAGCCGTCTCAAAAGTCCCAAAAGACTCTCTCAGAATACTCTGCCAAGCTACTGCAGAGGCAGATTGATCAAGAGGTGGCCTGGATGTGTCCTCACCTGCTGGAATTTGACTCCATGAGGCCGCAGCTCCAGGACTCTACTTAGTAGGATATCATGGTGTCTCAGCTTTACCCATTGAGGGTCTGGTGTGAGGGTTCGGAAGTAGATCTGCAGAGGGTCAGAGGCAGCCCCCGGTGGAAAGTAGAAATGGATGCCACAGGCCAGGACCACTTTGCAGCCTTCAGAGGTGACAGTAAAGCTTCCAGAAGAAATGCATGAATATATGACACTGTGCAATGCTTCCAGCCCTCCAAAAATTGACAAAAGAATCTCCCACCTTATGTTTGACTGGCCTACTGAAGCCATATGCTCCTATACACATGTGCAATACTCACCACACACCAATCTTGTCTGGGACCTTGTTAGACCACTGTAATATAAGTTCTTAATTAATAGAGGCTTACCTGTCCTCTTCTGATGCAAGGAAGAGTCTTCGTAGCACTCCAACACTGGATTCACCTGTGACAATAAGAAGGTTTGGGTAGAAGGAGTAGACAGAAGTTACTTAAATCAGAGTTGACAGGAAAGGCTGAACTTGCTTATGTTGCCAAAACTGAAATGTCATTGTCATTTAGGATCACTGATGGAACACTGCTCACACTGCAGTGGGCTTCAAGCAGCAGCAGGAGGATGGGAAGAGGCCTAAGGGTCCCGAGGCTTACTGAGAATGCTGAATCTCCCCCAGGAAAATTCAGACACAGGGAAAATAGGAAAATATTTCAATCTACCACTCCTGCAGCTTTCAGGGCCATGTTTCATTGCCTGGGGCTACCCCTCAGAATCAGAGCTTGCTCTTGTGAACATAAGCACTATCGGGAAACCCTGCTCAAATTCCTGCTCATTCATCACTTTCATCTTGGACAAAGAGCTGCTCCTCTGCAGCCTGGGAACCACGGGAACAAAGGAGGTAACTGCACAACAGAATGACCTCTTATTGCTCTCTGTGCTTCTACCATGAGCCACCACAGCCTTAGGGCCATGTAGCAAGTCCAAGAACTGGTTCTCACATCTGTGAAAAAAGCTGGACCCCTTTAGGAATCCCTCCTGATCTGTTTCCTGTGAATCCAATTTTCACTTCCACTGGAAAATCTGTCTTAGCAAGCCCAATTCCAGGGACCACTGAGCCCTTCAGAAAGGCCTTGGGCTTGTAAAAAGAGAACTAGTACTGTCTGTATCCTTAGAAACTAGTAATTATTCCAGACAAACAAATATGACCTGATTCCCCCCTGCTTGTCTTTAATCCAAACCCATCCACGCCATGCTGGGCTGAGTGAGGGAACAGCTGGGCAGAACCCCCAGCAGCAGAAGCCTTGCAATTACCAGCCTGAGAGGATTGCTCAGTCTCTCCTAATGGATTGCCTCGAAGGTGCACAAATGGCGAGGTCTGGATCTCAGGGGGGACTGCATGGAGGCAATTGTTCTGCAGATCAAGTCTGGACAAGTTGGGCAGGCTGGCGAGCGAGGCAGGGACCGTCGTCAGGAGATTGCTGTGGAGGTGCAGCCGCCGCAGAGATTTCAAATTGCCTGCAGGTTAGAACAAGAAGTGACACCCCCCCCATGCTGTTAATTGCATTGTGCATCAGCTGTAACCTCCCCACTGCTCTCCTCATCACATGTACACACTCACACAGAAAGGGAAAAACACAAAAGCCCAACATCTCTTTAACTCACAAAACAAAGAGGTCCAGGAAATTAGCTGAGAGGCACTGCAGCCTCCTCTGTCCTTCGAGTTTCAGCACCCAGCTATGAGTGTGGATGTAAGATGCTTCCATAAACAGTATCAATAACAACCCCAGGCACAAAGTAATATGGGACCCAACCATCAGGAGGCTAGGCAACAGTAGTCAGAGCCCAGTTCCATTGACTGGTGCACACCAGACAGTGCAATTTCAAGCCCAAGTTTGCATTCCATTAAATCCCAGGTGTCCTGTTTCCAGCCTGAGGTGCTAGCCAAAACCAGTTAGGCCAGATCCTTGGCTATTGTAAATTGTACTGAAATCTTAGCAGTCTTCCTGATACACAGAAGCAGAAAGCATGGTCCAGAGAGTCATTAACGCTCTAAGGGACTGACCAAACCAAGCATGTTTCTTCTGGATATCCCTTCCATTTGGCTGTAACATAACAGATGGCTTGTGCTAACAACTATGGGGACAGAGACCAAGGGCCTCAGGGGTCCTAGGCCATACCAAAAGCTCAGCAAGCCCATGTCCTTCTTTTCCCCTAGAAAATACTTACCCAAGGAGTCTGGGATGCTTGATAAGTGATTTCCAGAGAGATCCAGCTCTGTGCAGTTGTGCAGATTTCCAACTTCTTCAGGGAGGAATTCCAAAGCATTTTCCGAGAGATCCAGGTCCTGCAGCATTGCCAGCTCCCCAATGCTCCGAGGTAAGTCCTTCAGCTGATTTTTCATAGCAGAGAAGAAAGTCAGCTTGCTCAGAGAGCCAAAGCCCTCAGGGAGTGCCACCAGGCTGTTGTGGCTCACTAGGAGCACACGGAGGCTGGAGAGGTGGAGGATGCAGCTGGGCAAGATGGAGAGGCTGTTGAAGCTGAGATCCAGGTGGGTGAGACACCTCAGGTTCCCAACATCTGGTGGCAAGCTGGTCAGGGAGCCATGCTGACATGAACCAAACTCATCCCTGACATGGCCACCTGAGTGTGGAGGAAAGTGGAAGAAGAGGTCAATATGCTACAAGGATACCTCACCAGCCTTACATTGAGACTCCTTAGCACAGAGACCCAGAAGATGAGAAGTCACTGATCACAATGAGCAGCACTGATTACAAAGTACTCATAAGGAAGTGGGTTTTCTGCTCCTTGCCTCAGTTTCCTGATCAGTGAAAGGGGTACAATGGTGAAGATCTGTTATGAAACCAAGGAATGCCACAGTCAACCAGTGGAGCTCTGCTACACACATCTGGACTCAAAGCTCAGAAAGAGCCAGGACACACCACCCATATACCACTCTCCATCAGGGTGGTTCATACCTCTCCAAGCCTGCCACTATACTTCCCCACCTCTTTTCCAACAGCACCAGTGGCCAACACTCAACACTTTATGGACTAAGGAGACATTCCTCGCCCTTCAGGCTTTGTCTATGTTATTGAGGGATGAACAGGACTGAGATCTGCCCTTGCAAGACTTAAGAGCAGATATGAGGAAAGCAGTGAAAATGTGAAGAAAAAAAAAAAGCAGTTAATTCAGTATTGTGCAGGACTGATAGTGCAGAGAGGACACCCTGGCCAATCCAGCTTGTGATGCTCAAACTGGAGATGGCTGCACCCATGAAAAATCAGTTGAGCAAACAAAAGGAAACTTCCAAAACTCTCCATTTCTTCATCGTTTCCTCCTCTCTCTCCACTGTTGTTATTTGTATACACATACAGCAGAGGGAACCAAACATTTGTTATGTTGCATAATGGTAAAAAATTAGAACAACCAAACAGACACACTGCACTTTGTACATAAAATCTTAGCAAACTATTTTATTGCACTTCAGGATACCCAGGGTGTGTGTACACCTCACAAAACAAACCTGATAAAAGGTATTGCCATTATCCTCACTTTACTAAAGGGGAAAAAGAGAAATTGAATCATTCACATGAGAAATCTGTGGCAGATATAGAAACAAACCTCAGTCTTTTCAGTTTTCAGCTAGAACCCTGAACTCTGTTTGCAAAATCCCCCTCTTTTCTCTCATTTCTTTTTAAAATTCCACCTCCTAAGGAGCAAATGATTTGGTCTGATACAGAAAATATACCATTGGTATTAAGATCCTCCTATAATAAAGACATGGGAAAGTCAAAGAATGATCTAATATTTACAAGTCTAACAATTATCACAGCTTGACAAATTACACGCATGCCCTGAGTCATACTTTTGATAAAATGTTGAACTGCCTCTTCTAGTCTGTCTTGAATTTTGCTAAACCTGACACTAAACAAGGATTAAGCTAGAACTGATTCAGATGGAAATGTAGCAAAGACAGCTCATTATACTCCCAAAAATGAAAGAGGGGCTGAACCTTTACAAAAAAATCCGGCACCTTTCAATTCCCCTCTCTTTGCATAACTGTGCAAAAAATGCTCCTCTTTTACATGATGGCTAAAGAAAATGTTGCAGCATCCACCTAACCAGACTACAAAAACTAGTCTCCAGGCAGCTGTAGAAACAAAGGAAGGAAATATGAGTCTAGAAGCTATATCTGGTTGAAATCTGCATGCAGCTCTGAGCAAGACTAAGAGCCAAAGCTGTAGTAAGGGGAACTAGAACATAACGATTCCAAGGGCAATTTGTCCTGCAGATGTGGAGAGAAGGATAAAAAAATCTAAGTCTAAAAAATTGGATGGTGATGGAACCAGAAATTTACCTTTAAGCACCAGGGATTTCATGTACTTCAGATGAGGAAGGATGCCCAGTGTGGTGCCAAGGAGGTGATCGTTGCTGCTGAGCCTGAGGAACTCCACCTGGACCACCTCTCGCTGTCGCCCCTGGAACAGCTGGAGGAACCGGCGGCAGCCATCAGGATAAACATCCAGGTTCAGTCTGTTGTCTGCAAGGCAGGAGCCAGCAAGTGCAGAAGCCCCCGAATCCCCCTCCCTGCACTTGTCCCCAAGCGCCAGCAGCTCTGCCATCTTCTGTGTCTCGTCCACAGGGTCTGGACATGCTCTGACTTGCCAGGCAAGCAGGCACCGGCAGCACCACAAGGCAGCCGGGACAAGGAGGAGTAGCAAAGATGGCTCTGAAAGAGAACACAATGCTATGTTAACAGTTGGACTTGATGATCTTAAAGGTCTTTTCCAACCAAAACGAGTCTATGATTCTATGAAGGCCTCCTGCCCGAGCCCAGAGCTGCTGGAAACAGTTTATAATCACAGCAAGAGGACAGTAGGGATTACCCACGTTACTGAAATCTTTGTGGGCAGACAGCACAGAAATTAAGGGTGATGGATGCCATGGAGGCTTCTCCTCCTAGGGAAAACCTACTTCTCCCAGCCAACACCTCAGCAGGGAATGGAGCAATTACCCATCATCAGAACACATAGTAGTATTAACTTTAAAAGATATAAATGTAAATGCCTATGCCTTATGCAGATTCCAAAGTGCCTTAGCAGGGAGCTTTACAAGTGAAGGGGAAAACCAGGGCAGGGCGAGCTGAGCCAAGGGCAGAGCCCAGAGGCTGCTCACAGGCTGCAATGGGTCCTCTCAAACCCTGTGGTGAAACCAGGTGCTAACAGGGTAAAAGCAAGCATAGACAAAAACAGGCAAAGGGCAGCAAAGCAAACATGGCAGGGCCAGGGAGGGGATCAGAAAAGGTATTTTCATGGCATAGGAGCACTGGACTGCACAGTGGGACTGGGGTTCTTGCAGATTTGCCACCACAGGGATGCTCTAACACAGCAATCCAGGCACAAAGCCATGCCTGGCTAGTTACCAGCTAGTCCTTGTTTCCTCCCCTCACAGTACTCTCCATGGATAAAGAGAAAGGGGAAAGGTAAATATCACACAGTGCATACTAAGAAGCATGCATTAAAGGAGCAGAGGTATGAAATTTAAACAAATTTATTATTCCTCTGCCTTCTTAGTGTGAAGAAGCTTTTATCCACCTAGGATTTTCAAAATCAGCCACTATCATCATAGAACACTGGTGGTGCAAAGATGAGCAGAGGTACCACACTTGTTTTTATACCAGTAGTCACATAATTCCAAGTCATCTGTTTCCTGCTCTTTCTGCTTCCTTTATCTTCTACAGCTCCTCCTGAGGTTAGCAATTAAACTAGCTTATAGTGTGAATATCAGGATTTTTTTCCTAAACCCTGCCATGGATCTGATAGGCTATCAGAAGTTTCTTTTGAGTGAGTGATGTGAAACTACAAAAAACCTCCAACAATGACTTTAACATCCAAGGCCAGAAGAAGCAAACCAATGCCTCTGCAACACCCTGAGGAGCAGTGCCTTTTACTGTTAACCTGGGACATGGCAGCCTTGATGTTCCCAAGGCAGTCTGCAGGCAGGCATCACACCTGGCTCCCTGAAAGGGCAAAAACCTTACGGACACATAAGGACAGGAAGAACAGGTAAATGAAAACTGCTGCTTTAGTAAAAAGGTATTTGTTACAAAAAGGCTGTATACAACACATACACAGCTCTCTTGCAGATATGCATAAGCAAAAATACCATCTGCTATAGCTTTGTAAAGCTATTGATGGTGAAGGAAGCAGAGGGCAGCCCTGAACTGGCCAGGCTGGAGAGGCTCAGAGGCCACAAGCACAGCCTTGGGGCATGCCTACAAGGTACAGGCAGGACCACGAGCACGCACACATGCTCACCCCGGGCTGTCCTCACTTGCCCTGCCACCAGCTCTGGCAGCCCCAGGCCCCCGTTATCCCACAGTGCCCCTGAGCCGAGGCTCAGTCCCCAGGCACCCCCCACACACCCCCAGGGCCTACAGAGGAGCAGCCCAGCCGCATGCACCATGCCCCACCGACCACGGCCACGCTCGTCTCACCCCCTCCGCACCCTGTCCCTGGCACACAAACCCCAGGTCCCGGAAGCGCGGCCGGGCTGGGCTGGATCAGCCCCTCACGGCTCGGCTCAGGCACTTCCTGAAAAGTTTGCAGCGAGCGGTGCTGCTGGGGCGGGACGAGCTGGAGGAGGTGCCAGATGCAGCAGGACAAGGGGCAGGCGGCTCTGGGAGCCAGGCCCAGGCACCCTGCTGCCATGAGAATGTCACAAAGTTCATTTTCCTGACACTGCCACGGCCTTGGCCGCCCAGCCCGTCCCGGTGCGAATCCATGGGCTCAAACGTGAGCTCAGCCTGCAGGGAATGCGAGGCACGGGCAGCTCTGGGGGTTGTGCTCATCTGATGCAAATCCATGGAGAAAAACACAGCGGGAGCAAGGGCTGCGAGCACAGGAGGGTGGCGGGGGGTGCTGCAGAGCCAGCCCTTGGCCCCATGGGGCTCTGCCAGCACAGGCCGGGGCTGCTCCATGTGCTCCAGGAGGGCGCCTGCCCCCAGCCAGCTGCACAGCGAGGGGTGCTCACTGCACCCTGCCGAGGCCACACCGCGTCTGTGCTGCTCTGCACCTCGCCCAGATGGGCACAGCTGGGGTTTTCCGTGAGTTTCTGGCTGGTGGCTCCATGCTGCCCTTGCTCAAACCTGACCACGGGCTGCACAGGGCCCAGGGGGAGATGTCCCTTCCCACAGGGAGTGAGCACCAACCACCAACTCTCTCTGAAGCACTTCCCTGGCTATGAACCAAGGGGCCCGGCTGTTCCCTGGTGGCACCAGTGACCGGGGGTCCTGGGGAGCCTGCGGGGTGGGCAGCCAGGGACAGCCAAGGCCCTCACAGGGCAGCGGTTCCCATTTGTTTGGGTCCAGTGGACTCTGGCACCAAGTTAACTTTTCACTTTCACTGATTTCTCTATCCCAGGAAGAAACCGGGCGAACCGAGGGCATTAACGTCTCCCAGTCCCCGGAGCCCCCCGCGCAGCGCTTTGCCGCTGTGGAGGGGCCCGGGCTCTGCGGGAGGCGGCGGGGGCATGGCCCGGGTGCCGCTGTCCGGGGAACAGGAGCCCCAGGGCGGGCACTGCTCTGCCCAGGCGGCTCC
>VZRW01002596.1:12420-53296 GCA_013398125.1 Aegotheles bennettii
GGCCGTGTCTGGGCGGCTGTGCCGTGAGTGCGGGGCCCCGTGCTGGCAGGAGGCCGGTGCGCGGCCCGGCCCGGCCTGGCCTGGCGTGGGTTCCATGCGGAAGGAGAGCAAAGCGATTGCAGCCGGGAGGGAGGGGTTTGCTGCCCCCGAACGTGCAGGCAGATCCTTAGCGCTAAAGAGCCCGCTCTCTTGTTCCCCAGGATGCGTTACGTCGCAGCTTACCTTCTAGCAGTGCTCGGAGGCAACGAGTCCCCCACATCGAAGGACTTGAAGAAGATCCTCGACAGTGTCGGCATTGAGACAGACGATGAACGCATGAACAAGGTGGTATTGCCTCCTGATTCCGGGTGGTCGCGTCCCAGTCAGCATCAGACATTGGAGCCATTTCCTTGGCTTCAGTGTTTCTTCCGTTGCCTTGCTGTTGATCTGGTCTCACTTCATTCAGATGTCTGCTGTGTTTGTGATTTCTAATACAGTGCTTAACCAATCAGAACTTCTTTTATAACACTTTTGTACAAGTCTGGCTTTCTTATTTGACACCTGTCTTCTGCAAAGATCTCTTGTCAGTTGTTGCTGACATCTGACTGTTCAATCTAATAATTTGCAATGGGATGGTGATGTACTCATCATACAGATGAGTAAATATCTGGAAAGCTTCTCTGTCTGACACAAGGTATAGTTTGCACATAATGTTTAGCTTTGGCTTTTGGTCAGTGTGGATTCAAAGCTAACACTTTTGAAAGCCTGATATTGAGTAATAATTCTTACTTAGTGCACTGCAAAAAAGCTTTTATTCCTTCACCAAGAAAACAAACAAATTATAACGTGGAGGTTAAAGATAATAATAACAGGTTGGAAGGTTTTGGAAATTAATGCTGAAATGGTTGTGTTGAAAACCAGGCTTTTTAAGAAGAGAGTATTTTAATTGGGATGTTTCTTGTGATATAATAGAATTTCAGCCTTTTGGACTTAAAAATAAATGGCTGTGGGGCAAAAAAGGAAAGTCTTATCACCTGGCCCATGCTTGTATGCAGACTGTTTCTGGGGAGGTGGAGGAAAAACCAAGATACCTTCCCAGCTGGAGACAGTGTTACCATAGGCCCACTGAAACGCTGGACTGACAGAGCTCACAGCATCCTTACTATGGTTTGGGATGTTGGATTGAACTTATGTTGCTCTTGTTTAAACACCACGTCCTTTGCCTTTGATTTGTTTCATACCTTCATAAATCAGTTGTTTTCTCCAATATCTGGAAAGCTTCTCTGGTATTTGTTTTGGTCACAATGAATTAATCCTTTTCTGTTTGCATTGGCTGGATCTTATGTCAGTGTAGATCTAGTGAAGTCTTAAAAACACCTTCCTTCTGGAAGAAGCAAGCACACAGGCACAGCATTTCACGGATCATATGCTCTGTGTAAGCAGGAGGTGCCTGTTGAAAAACTCTTTGTTAAAGTCCTGTGGTTACTCTGCAGTGTTCAGCACTGCCTTCTGGTAGTGGGGACTCCCCAGTAAGGTCTGTGGCGTTCTCTTTTCTCAAGTTCTTGCTTGCTTTAGCAATTTTTGCTGTGTTTTGCTTTCCTCATCCCTGATTATACAACAATGGTAGTAAAATTTGGCATTGGGACTCTCTGTTCCAATGCAAGGATACAACAGGCAGCTTGGCTATAACATTAGGTAACACTAGGAACAGGACCCTGTGGATTTTGGTTTAAGGCCCAGTGCTTCAGAGCCTCCCGGTGCGTATTAAGCAAGATATGTTAATAGTCCCTCAGTGACTAACAGACCATTGGTGGGGTTTCCTACTTGGCTCCACAACATCCGTGTATCCTGCTTTCTGCAAGGTCATCGGATTCGTTTTGAATTTGTTATAACAGATTTAATGAAAAAGCTTTCACAGAAAAGAATAAAAGACTTAGCTGAAGTTTTCATTTCAATATCCTATACCTTCCACCGAGAAATAAGGAATGTTGGGACTGTATAAGTAGGAGGATGGAGGCATTGCACATGATGCTTCATCCGTACTTGTTTAAATGTAGCTTATACTCACGCTGCTTTGAAACTATTAACATTCTAAACTTAATTTACACAGGTTATTAGTGAGCTGAATGGGAAAAACATCGAGGATGTCATTGCTCAGGGTAAGTACAGTCTCTGAGTGTCACAGGTAATTGCCTCTACTACTTTGGTAACTTAGACCTGAGAGCATAGAATTGCTGCTGACTCAGTGATTGATTATTAATCAGTTTAGCTTTGCGGTTGAGGACTTCCATGCTGGAGCTTGGCTGAAATGACTGGCATTCAGGTCCATTCTAATTCCCTGCAGGTTGGTGCCAGTACCTGCTGGGTTTCGCTTGTGGACTACATTAAACTGGAAAATTAAAGCATGTATGAGCTTACTGGTAGTCTGCTCATGGTATAGTTTTCTGCACATGTTAATCATAGAAAAATCTCCCAGAGGACTTGAAGGATCTTTCTTTGCATTTACCCACTTATATGCACCAATTACATAAAACAGGACAAATAAACAAGTAGATACGTGTCAATTCACATTAAGGGTACAGTTACAGCCTCTCTAGTACACATCTCTTCGAGAGCTCCCCAGGTCTGGTGTTTCCTTTTTCCTAAAACAGGACTGACTTCTGTAGAAGCTTGTGCTCTTACCTGCTGGCTCTTGCCAAAGCTGGAACTTTTAACATTAATTGACTGGGTCATAGGCCTGAAATAAAGCAGAGCTGAGGTAGTGCAAAGTTTTCTGATTAATTAATTCTATTTTTTTTGCAAGCACATAGGCACAAGGGAACTTTTAGGCATATAATTGCTCAAAGGTTGCCAGGACTTTGCTTAGCCTTGCTGTTACAAGCAGTAACTGGATGTCTCCATCCATGTGGTCTGAAGACCTAAGAGAGCCATTATGCATGTGCTTACAACACACACTCTCTGTAATACTTTAAATAGTTTCTGAGAACATACTGACATGCATAAGAAACATGTTTGTTTACTTGGCTAGTTTATTAGAGCTTGAAGTAACTGGGAATTATTTAGAAACTGATTCCCAGAAATCGGAATACAGGCAAACATACTGTGTGCATGACCTCTGAATGCCAAGGGAGCCTTGGTATGTCAAAGGCAGATGCCAGAGAACTAGCTAGCTTTCCAAAGACGAGCATAAATAAGTCAGTTTGCTAATCTCAAAGGAGATGCAATAGGGTTCATAGGGTGCTGGAGTTCTGTTTAAAATACTATTCTCTTTGCCATAAATACATCTGCCCCTCTAGCTCCCTTCTCTCCTGTAAGTGTGATCCAGTCATGCCGTCACAGTTCTCTATACTGTTAAAAAAAGGGAGGAGGAATCCAGTGCTGCCTATATGTTATTTTTGAGGTATATAATTCCAATTGCCAATTTCTGGGCTATTATACTGTATTCAGAAGATGTACAGTTTTTCTGTATGTGTAAAAACGGATGTGTTTGCCACTATTTTTATATGACAGTTCTGCAAAAAAAAAAGAGACTTTGTGAACAGAAGAAAACTTACTAATAATGTGCTGTCAGTGTTCTCAGGATAAGCCTTTGTGAGTCTTAAACTCTTGAGCTTTTTTCACAGACTATTTTATGCTTTCTTATGGGTGCAGCCTCTTGTTCCTTTAAGCTAACGTTGACAGGTAAAGTCCTGGAGGCATAGTGTCTGTTTTTCTGCACTCTCATTTCTCTTCATTTTCACCTTGCCCTCTGTGCTTGATCCAAGCATTGGAATACTTTCTCTCCTTTCCCATTCAGGTAATGGAAAACTTGCCAGCATGCCGGCTGGGGGAGCTGTAGCAGTCTCTGCTGGAGGGGGCTCTGCTGCTCCTGCTGCAGCTGCTGCCCCTGCTGCCGGTGAGTATGGGTGGGCAGGCATTGTTACAGGGCATCTCTGGTTTTCTCTGTTAAAATCTTAAAAACTGAGTCCAAATTTCAAGGGTTTTCCACTTTGGCAGTTCACTATGTGATTGAAGTGTAAGCTGACAGTTACTTTTCCCTTGGGCAATCAGAAGCATTCACTCTTTATCCACTTTCAGATTGATCTGGCTTAGAACTGAGAATCAAACACGCTTCACTGTGTAAAGCACATCCCTTCAATGGTAGTGTCAGTGTTTATATTTGGCTGTTGAAAGGGAATGAGATGAACCATGGAAGCTGAAATACCTGTAATATGGAAGCTGAGAACACCAAAACAAGTATCTTGAAAATCTGTGTTGCAAAAAATGTAAATAGTGACCATTGTCTTGCTCTTATTCTTTCAGCTGAGGAGAAGAAAGAAGAGAAGAAGGAGGAATCTGAAGAATCTGATGATGACATGGGATTCGGCTTATTTGATTAATTATTTGTTATAGAGAAATTATTAAAATTCTTTGTTTTAAATGTTTGGGGGTTTTTGAGTTTATTATTATAACCATGTACGTGCTATTGGATTCAGACAGCTGTTCTTAAAATAGCTTTGACAAAGCCGTGATTTTTGTCTGTCTGAGACAAACAGGCGTGGATTTTTTTGACCAGCTGCAGGACTCAGCTCTCTTAAAGTACTTAGGAAATGGCTAAGCCTGTGTGAACTTGGATGCTTGTTTTGACACTGCTGTTTCTTGAACAGTATGTGGAAGCTGAAAGCTGAATCTACCTGAGCAAACCAAGTTCACTTCCTGCATACTATTTTGCCATCCCAGTTACTCAGGAGAGAGTCCCATCTATTCAGCAATAAAAGGCCTTTATTTTTCAGGATCTGTTCTGTCAATTCAGAAACGTGAAACTGAATGGACAGGAGGTCTGAATTAGTCCAGAAACATTATCATTTCAGAGCTAGTTATAGTAATTTTTGTAACTACCTAAAAGCACCACTTTCATCGGTGTGTCAGATTTCCAAGATCTAGGGACAACAATAAAATGCTTGACTTTGGATTTCATGTTACATCCATATGCTTAACATAGAATCTCTAACAAAAAAATACTGCATCCTGTTCTTCATGGGACACCAATGCAAAGCTGCTCTTCATACTGAATGGTTGTTCTTGGAGTATTTGAACTATCGGGACATGAATCGCCTTAATCTGAACAAAAAAAAAAAGCAAACCACAAACTATTTTCTGAGGAGAACAGGATTTTTTGAGAACTGAAACAGCTTGGGTGCACCCAGAAAAACGCATCAGTTCGGAAAGACTAAATTTTGCTTTTATGAGGTGTCTTCTGCTAGGAGGTGGTTCTAGCAGGCAACTTGCCCTGCCTTCTGCAACAGTCTTTGGCTGTCACTTTAAGGTGGTAGAATACAAGTAGCACATGTGATGATCTTTTCATGCCAGGTCTCCACAGGTAGTATCAAAAAGAGGTATTCTGGAGCAGTCTGTGCTGTGAGGCTTTTCTAACACAGTTTTTTTAGAAAAAAACCCACTACCTGAAACAGCTATGTTGGTTATGAGTCATTAGACAAAGCATGGCAAATACTTCTGAGAGGAGAAACAAGTGAAATCCTAGTAGGAAAAACTATGCTATCTCCCTGTGGCATACTGAAAGAAGATGACCATTGCTTTGTAGCAGCCAAGGGAGAGAGCAGTTGAAAGCTGGATCCTCAGACCTCAAAATGCCTGTGATGTGAGCAACTAAACCCTTGCTGCCCTTGTGTGCTTGAAGCAAGAGAGTTACAGGAGGTAACAGTGCCAATACCTCTCATCTACTTTGACTCAAGCCCCAGCATGGTGATCTCTGTGCTTGCCTTTGCTCTAGTTCTCTGTCAGACTTGTAATGTCTGTGGTTTGGCACTGGAAGGGGTGCAAGTATACCTGTGTTTGTTTCCTTACAGATTTCTCAATTTCAGATCACTGAGAAAGAGTGGTTCTTGGACGTTGCTTTGCTAAGAGGTAACACCCTCTCCCCCCCTGCAATATTGCCTTGCTTGGCTGCTGCAAGAGCAAAGTTGAGTTTTCATAGGAAGGAACTGCCCTGTCACACTACTCAGCGGGTTTTTTCTATGCAGAAAGGAATTTGTTTCAGTGGCACTGAGCTAATCCATTAATTTTGCGGTGCCCAGGCCTGTGGGATGAGACTGAAACCTGGAGGTGCCAGCTGCTGGCTACTGTGATGAGGGGAGGACTACAGCTACATCTAGGCTAACTTCCTTCTTCCCCCTATTTTTATCTTTTCCCTGTGACCTCTTAAACCTTAAGTTATGGATCTGATCCTGTACTGGGAGTCCTCTTACCACCTTTAAATTCCTTCCTGAAAGTGAATCATTTTGATGAAAACTCCTGTTGCTCAATCTGCTGTGAGAAAGACAAGGACAGCTCATTTGGCAAACAGTTTAGAGAAGTAACTTTTGGGGGTAGCTCTCAGAAAAGCACTGAAAATACAGCATTTGTTACACTGTGACAGGGAGCCAATGTATTTTACATAACCATCCTGTAGGCATTCCTGGTGAAGGTCAGGGGACATGTCTACTCCAGGATTCCACACACATTTTACAGAATTTGCCCAAACTTCTGCATGGTGAACGTTTCTTCCAAATGCAAAATCAAAGCATTTTAAGCTTTCTTCCCCCATACCTATTTATGAAACAGTTGTCACCCGGTAACTTTGTACCTGAGCAGTGATGCTCCTAGAAGTCTGTTGCAGCCTTGTTTGGTGCTCTGGATGGAGTTTGCCACTCTGTTCTGCTGATCTCAATGAGCTTCAGCAATGAAGCAGTTGGGATCCTTGCTCCTGCTCTGTGAACACTGTTCTGACTTAGTAATGATTTCCAAAGGCAATGGTAGCGGTGGGGTGGGTGCACTGTATTCCATGATGCTCTCAGAGAAAACTGGTGATTGCAAGCACTTTGAGCAATGGCCTAGTCTGTCCCCTTGCAGAATCACTTTTAGCTAGAACAGATTTTTCCTGATTTCTTCATAAAGAAGGGTTCAAAGGCGTTGAAGGGAAAGGATAGCCTCGTGCCTTGAGATAACACTGGTAACTGATCATTACTAAATTGATGGCAGGGGAGAGTGATTTAGTCATAGGCCTGACATTGAAACTTGCAGGCTTTCCTCGCTGGGACACAGATGCTGCACCATCTCAAGTCAGCTCTGACTGTAAATCATTCCTTACAAACATCATAGGGCAGGGAGAGTGACATGACATCTTCACTACTTGGAAAGGAGGGAGAACGTCCTGGATGCTGCTGGAAAGTAATAAGCAATGGCTCCCTGGGGTCACTGTCAAATTAACTGGTTTCACTCATACTACTAAGACCCAATTTTGCAAGCTGCTACATGCAGGCAGCCCTGCTGAACTCAGTAGGTTTGACTTACGTAGAGCAGAGATATCTGTAGTAGCTTTCCTAGAAGGAAAATTCAGTCCCAAAAGAGTAGGACAGAGGGACTGCTCTATTGCCTCAGGAGATGCTCCTATGAAGAAAGTCCCATTTGGGGCCATGGAATTGTCCAATATATGCAAACATCACAGGTAAGAAAAAGACATCAAAGTCTTTGCTTTCCAGCAATGTTAACAGCACTCGGGTTGGGTTTCATGACCAGTGCCCCAGACTTGCTGACTACAGCCAGCAATACTAAAGTAACATGCTGAAGAAACCAGTGTAACAGACTGCCTCTCAGCTTTCCTTTAAAAATTAATTCTTGTTGGCAGCCAACAACCAAGGTCTTACCTGAAAAAACAAACAGAAATTGTTTGCTTGCGCGTTGTTGTCTCATATGTACTAACTGCTCACCATTCATCAGAGCAGAAAACAAATGCAACATAGAGATTGCATTACAAGCTGTCTTAGTGGCATCACAACATACAAGGGCATGAGTGAACCTGCAGTGTTCTCACAGGAGTTGGACACACACAAAAAGCTGCCATGTAAAACTTGCTGACCTGGATTATTGCAGGATTATGAGCAATTGCAGGACTATGGCAATACTTTCTTGAGGAGAAAAAGATCAGTTTTGGGGGGAATATTTACTTTTGAGAAAAGCACTGTTTTTTGCCAGTGTGCTAGTTCCAATACCCAAGCAGCACTTCAGAAGGTTACTGTTCACGTGGTTTATTTCATTAACCTGTTTCAACAGGACAGCATTAACCTCCTCGAATAGGTAACCTTGAGGGCCAAGGCAGAGTGATGTAAACAACTCAGGAGGAGATAGCTGTTGAGAAATCAAGTGAAACTAACCTCAGCATTGTCACAGCATTGTTGTTTCTATTTTTCAGACATAGTAGGTACCTTAAGGTTTGTGAAAATTGGAAAAAAAGAGGAAGCAGCATTGGCTCAAGAACAAAGCTGTTATTGTGGTCACAAGTGTTAGCGAGATATCTGCACACCAGGTTCATTTCTCAGTTTTGCCACAGATTTCCACTGGAGCCATGGCCTATTGACTAGTTCTTCTGCAACAAATTTCTGTTCTGGAAAATGCAAGACACAGTGTTTTCTTTGGTTTTGCTACACAGAAATACCTTTCCATGTCACCAGAAGCATGGGGTGAAAGCACTGTGATCATCTTAGTGTTAAGGGCCTTTAAGAGGGTCAAAGCTCAGGTGCATCAACACTCACCTCTTCGGGTGGACATGAGGGCTGACAAGGTAACCCCATCAAACGCCAGGGAGGAAGGAAATTACAAATACAAGTAGAGATATGAGAAGAAGAGAAAGGAGGGTGAGTATAGGGCATAAATAGAGGACTCAAGATAAGTGGGGTTAATTCTTTAGGTGCTCCAGGATGGAGTTAATTGGTATCAAGGGTACCAGCTTCCCTTGTATCCTGTGAAAGGATATTTGGAGTGGAAGGAACAAGAGAGAGGCTACTTGGATGACCTTCATTAACATAATTGGTGAAATTCCTGTAGGGACGAAGACCTTACCTCTGCTTAGCCTGAGAGCTGATAAGGACAGGTGTAACAGTGTCCCAAATAAGAAACTTCGGACCCATTATAAGAAAACTAATGCAAATAGATCTATGACAAGATGAATGAAATATTTATTTTAGTCTTTTTAAACTTTGGTAGAAAGCCCCACGTTGATACTATTAAAAAACTACTTACTCATTTTGTAACCCCCAAACCTCCCTCCTGCAGATTCTTGCTTCCTTGCTTTGAGCTGAGGAGCTGCTTCTCTTGCAGTGCTGATCCTTTTGGTGTCCCTGTAAACTTCCACACTTATCTAATTGTACGAATTACTATAGTCTGTAATGTTTATGACAAGAGGACCTTTGCAGCTTCTGAAATCTATTGGCCTGTCCCCCAGCACTGCTGTGTGGCCAGCTGATATGCCACGGGCTTGCCTGTGCTAAGAGCTTGTGCAGAAGTGTTAGTGGAAATTGCTGTTGCTCTGCCCAAAGCTCAGTGTTTTGGTGAGCTTAGAGGCACGTAGAGAAAACTGTTTTAAGAAAGTTAGCAAAGGTAAGCAACTGTGTGTGTGTTGGTGAGTTTAAGAGGCATGGAAACTTTTTCCCTGTGAGAGTGCCAGAGCACTGGACCAGGCTGCCCAGAGAGGCTGTGGAGTCTCCTTCACTGGAGACATTCCAACCCCGCCTGGATGCGTTCCTGTGTGATGGACTCTAGGTGACCCTGCTCTGGCAGGGGGGTTGGACTGGATGAGCTTTCGAGGTCCCTTCCAACCCCTAGGATTCTGGGATTCTGTGAAAGCTGCTAAGAGAGAAGGGTTGCCTTTTTCCCTGTTCCTGTGCTGTGCCTGTGCTGAGCCTTGCCTCCCCCCGGCCTCCCAGCTTTTCAGGAAAGCGCAAAGCTATTCCTTTCCTCTCATGGTTCTTTCCCATCTTCCAAAAAACAAATGACTGTACCGGCAAGAAACTGCAAACACTTGGAACAGAGGCCTCGGAGAGGCAGCGTGTTTGTGAGCAGGCGGGCGGCTGCCCAGGCACCCGGCAAAGGCCGGAGCGCTGCGAGGGGTCCCAGTCCGCTCCTCTCCCCCTTCCCCTTGGGGGACGGCCCCCAGCCCCTGCCGCGCTCCAACCGGCACCGCGGGGGGAGGTTCACTGGGGGAAGGGTTGGAAGGAGGGGCCCAAGGCCGGAGCCTACGGGCGGGCTGAGCTGAGGGGCGGCGGCGACACCGCCTCCGCTCGGCCCCTGCGCGGCCGGGGCGGGCCCGAGGGCCGGGCCCCTCGTATAAACTGGGCGGCTGCGGCCGGGAGCCCAGCGGCCACCCCTGCCCGAGGAGCGGCTCTCGCCTCCCCTCACGCCCGCCCCGGGGCGGTGCGATCCGATCCCAGAGGAGCCCCGCGGCTCCCCCTCTGCCCCCCGGTCCCCCCCAGCCGCAGGGGTGCGCGGGCCATGTTCCCTCCGGACTCCACCTGGAATATCTCCTTCGCCGGCTGCGGCTTCCTGGGCGTCTACCACATCGGGGTGGCCAGCTGCCTGCAGGAACATGCCCCCTTCCTCGTCGCCAACGCCAGGAAGGTGTACGGTGCCTCAGCCGGGGCGCTCACGGCCACCGCCCTCGTCAGCGGCGCCTGTCTCGGTAAGCGCGGCCGGGCGGCGGCGAGGGCCGAGCGCTGCTCCGGGGCTCCCCTTCCCTTCCCTTGGCTGCTGCCCGGCTGTAACCGCGGCAGCGGGAGGCACAGCTCTGCCCGAGCGCGGGCACTGCCGGGTGTGTGTGTGAGGCCCTGCCCGCGGGCCGGGCGGCTGCGGGCCCTGAAGGCCTCGGGTGTGAGGAAATGGGCACGGGGGGGACCTGGTGCTGGCAGAACAGCGGTGAGAGCTCGCTGGGGCTCGCTTTCGGGCCCCGCTGTGTGGGTGTGGGTGAGGAGCTGGGCCCCTGCTCCTGGTGGCTGTGCAGGGCCGGTGAGACAGCTTGGCCATGGCAAGCAGCGTGTTGGTGCATGGGTTGAACAGTACATCCCAGTAGCTGGGAAATCCCTGTTATTCCTTAGTGTCTTTATTTCTGGGAGAGGGTTGTTCCTGGGGATATTGGGCACTGGGGAATTTTCTTGCCCTCTGCAAGAGCTAGATCTGCAGCTTATCCAGAATCCCAGAATCCTAGGGGTTGGAAGGGACCTCGAAGGATCATCCAGTGCAACCCCCCTGCCAGAGCAGGGTCACCTAGAGTCCATCACACAGGAACGCATCCAGGCGGGGTTTGAATGTCTCCAGCCAAGGAGACTCCACAACCTCTCTGGGCAGCCTGGTCCAGTGCTCTGGCACTCTCACAGGGAAAAAGTTTCTCCTGATATTCACATGGAACCTCCTGTGCTCCAGTTTGCATCCATTGCCCCTTGTCCTATCATTGGTCATTACTGACAAAAGCCTGGCTCCATCATCCTGACCCTCACCCTTTACATATTTGTAACCATGGATGAGGTCACCCCTCAGTCTCCTTTTCTCCAAGCTAAAGAGCCCCAGCTCCCTCAGCCTTTCCTCACAAGGGAGATGTTCCACTCCCTTCATCATCTCTGTGGCTCTGCGCTGGACTCTCTCAAGCAGGTATTAGGTATTATTTATGTTTCCAAGAGGAAACCTTGAAAAGCTCTCTGAAGCAGGCACACAATGCAGTCTGTCTGGGGAATGGCTGAAGAGAATGGTGTGTGGGGTCTCCCGGGTTGGCTTTTTTCTGTTTTGAAGTTCAGCTGTTTTGCATATGGGAGGGAGAAGTCAATAAACATGTGCTCAAGTCTGCACTTGAAAGCTTTTCTTCTATTTTGAGAATAACAAATTCAGAAAAATATCTTAAACTTGAAAGGGGACTGTGGTGTGAGAGAATATGGTATATCTATGTAGTCCCAGAGAATTATGAGCCTCTCGTAGGGCCAAGTGAAGCCAGAGCTGTTTACTGCTTGAACTCCTCTCACCTTGATCACAGGTGTCTTTCCATGGCACTCCCTGTTCTTTGAGGACAGGCAGAGTTTTGAGAAGCAGACTTCATGCAGCAAAAGTTAGCTTTTTCGGTGTAGTTAGGCTTGAAGTTTCCCCCTTAGCATTTTGTACACAGAAATGCCCAATGAAGTATAACCATTGCTTATAGAGCACGATGGGAAGCTCTTACCAGCTGTTCAAACCCCAGTCTGGGATCTCAAAGGCAGTAGTCATGCCATGGTGCCAGCTTTTACCGTGGACGAGGGAAAAGGCCTCCTCTAATCCCTTCTCTTGCAGGGATCCGTTTGTTGATAGCTGCCAGGTATTTAGTTGCTTTACTTGCTGTTGCTTCTGTTGAAGACGTGGCTGCCCAATTATTTCCCAACATGGTGGTCCCTGTGCTACTCAGAGGTGTGACATGCACACAAGACAGGCTGGTGGTAGTGCCAAAGTCCTCTGCCTTTCTCAGATGCCATTATTGTGCTGAGCAAGTCTGTTGTCATGTCTACCTTGTTCTTACTATTTATATGTCTAGAGCACTAGGTGTTGCCCTCAGGGAGTTACCCAGCCTGGTAGAGAGCTTTTGGTGAATCAGGATTAATTAGGTTTTTCCCCTCCCCATGAGATGTAGGGGAGGCATGATAAAGAGGACTGGTTTAGGGGCCACCTTCTAGGCAGCATTCACCTCCCTCCTGAACGAGGGCAAACCTTGCTGTTTAAAGCCAGCCAAGGCTTGGATCTTGGATGTTCAAGTTCTGTATTAAGTTTGGCTTCTCTGGGATAGTTTCTGCCCGTGTGGCTGGCATGCATCTTGGGTAGAGAGCAGCTCTAAGGCAACAGAGCTGACTTCTGAAAGTAAAAGCAAATGGGGTGCTTGGTTGGGGTATGGTATCTCTGCACTTTGTCCCTGTCATAAACCCTCCTGACAGTGCAGATTCCAGGCTGAGGTCCAGGGGTTAGAATGAACTCATAGGGCAGGAGGGGATAAGGCAGAAGGTACAGCTGCAGCCTGTGCTAGGGGGGCAGTTCATCCTGGTACAGGCTGCTGTAGGATCCTGAGTATCTGTGTTTGCTGTGCAGCTGGTTTCTGCATGAGAGTAGGTGTAATAGCCTGTGGGCTTTGAACCTTATGACAGCTGCTACCTGGCACTGCCTGTTGCCCTGACTGTCAAATTGGAATGTTGCATAGTGTCTCTTGATGTATGACAAGCAGAGGGGAATTTTGCAGAAGCCTTGCTTATTTGGCTGTGCGTAGGTAAGGTGCCTTTATGCATTTGTACTTGGCTCTGAACTCATTGAGGCTCTACTGTGCAAAGGGAGATACTTCCTGGGGAGGAGTGGAAAAACATCTTCCTTTGGGATTTTTCTTTGGTTTTGATCCTTTGAGATCAAGAGAGAAGAGAAGTTTTCCAGGACTTCAGAGTATAAGATCCCACTTAGTCGTTTCTTTTACAGCTTTTTCCCTCTGGCCTCTGCAGCTGTTCAGCTTGGCTATGAGCTGATTCTGCCTTCTCCCTGAATTAAGACCAAACTGTCATCATTTGTATATGGCAGTAAGGTTTTGCTGTGTGCTAACACTGTACTGAAAGCCCTGACCAAATTATTTACAGCCTTGAGAGCTCACTCTGGACTTCAAAGGTGCATTTGAGAATACCAAATAAAATAACATTGGGCATCCATATTTACAAATAAGGTCCTCTGCCTAGCTAATAAGAGGCTGGAAGGTATTAATGGTCTGATATGACTTCACCTACCTCTTGTTAAGCACTTTATCAGTAAGTTGTAGGGATCTTGGATTTATTTTCCAGGCTACAACAGCGGCACTGTCCCACATCTGAAGTGCTCTCTTCAGCTTCGAGGTTCTTTTGTTCATTGGCATGGAAAAACATTTCTGTTTTTCCACTAGAATAATGTGTGTGGCTATCAAGGTGCATAAGGCAAAGTCTCGCATGTTTACAAGTTACTTGATTGTTCATACTGCATTGTTGTAGTATGAATCACTACTTGTCCTGAGGGTTTCCTGGGAAATGGCTTTCTGTCATGACTTCGTCTTCTCTTGGGGCTGTTGGAATCCAGCATGCCTGGAAATGCACCTTTACATGCCAAGGAACTGGTAAGTCTTTTAGTGCTGGCTTTGCAGTCTCCTCCTTGTGCATGCCTCAAATCCTGCAGTTTTCCACAAACTCTGGGCCTGGAGCTCTGAGGGTGCTTACCTGTCTCAATATATGCTTAAGTCACTGGGCCTGGATACATAAACTGGTTTATGTGACACGATGAGACTGTCCTTTTTTCAATCATGAGTAATGCTAAAATGCAGCAGCTGTTGGATTCTTAAATCTTTTATAGAGGGAAGGGGATATGTTTTTGTTAAGGGTCTTGAATCATCTCACTCAGGTGAGCTGTAGGGGATCTGGTCTGACTGCTTTGGAAGTGTAGCAGCCTGGATGAATGATGGAATGTGAAGCTGTAATCATTGAAAAGCTGCTAAAGCCCAGACTGTGCTTGTGACTCATAGTTAAACAACAGCTTCTCAATTGCCTGTGTAGCATGTGAATATTGTTCTATACAGCTCTGTGAGGGTGGGTTGGAACTGCCAAATTGCTCCTTTTTTTGGGGGAAGAGGTGGGTTCTACTGTCAGAGGCAAAGCTGGGTATCAAACCCCCATCTATTGGAGTTAACTATTCTGCTGAAGTATGAAAATGTCAGCAGAAAATGTTCCTTGGAGAGCAATTCCTGGGTTGTTTACAGGATTTTTTATTTATTTTTTTAACTAGTATCCTAGCCAGGACTCTTGTCTCAGGCTTGACCTGAGATGAAGTAAGTTATTTGACATTCAGGGTTGCTTGTCAGCTGTCACCATCTCACCACCAGGAAATACGCTGCTGAAACGTAGAGACATTTTCCATTGGGCAGCAGGAGGCAAAAAACCCAAACAAACAGTCTTTTACCCTTTGAAATTGAGATAATGAATGATAGCAGCATCTTTAAAGTTGTGTTCCAGAAATGTGATTGTGTGCATGCTAAGGCTTAAGGACTGGTCACAGAGGTTATTTTCTGTGTGTGTAGTTTAACAACAAATCTCAGATTGAGAGAGGGAAATAAATCAGTTTAGTCTCTATGGAGTCTTCGGAGCAATGCCCATTTACACTGGCCATCACACGAATTGTGAAACTTCTCCTAGGGGAAGTATATGTGATACTGTCTTCTGTGGCTGTGTGAAGAGATCTACAGATCTCCTCAGGTACATGAAGGAAAGCTTCATAGCATCTGTGGCCTCTCAGAATTCAAGTCCCCCTCTCCACAGGAGATCTCTGAGAGGCTAGATCTCTGAGAGGCTTCCATGGGGTGCTTTGGTGGTCTCTCATGATTGTGAAAGAAGTGTCTCTTGGTGTCCCTTCCATGAACTTCTTCCTTGTATGGTCTTTCATGTTACTTGTCATTTTACTTGTAAATGTCTTAAGTCCCTTATCTCAACTTCAGCCGGTTCTGATTCTGCTGGTTCACCAATGATCCTCCAAGATGTACCCATCACTGATGGAGACGTCTGTCCTTGATTATGTTCTTGTGTGTTGCCCCTCTTTTTGTAAACATGTACTTTGTTCCACTACGCAGCCTTAGCTCATTCTAACAAATTGAACTCCTCATGTATCAGTTTTGGAAGTCTTTTGGGTTAGGATTTAAGGGATTGAGTACAATTTTAGCCATAGTGGTTCTGGCAGTGTCTCTGAATGCCCCTTCCTGTGGATTATCTAGTTTAGCATCCTGAAGCAGAGAAGATGGCATCTGAAGGTGTAAATGAATGGGGGAGCTCTTTACATATGTTAATTACAAGAGCTGCTCTTGTCATCTTCATTGAATGCTGCTGATCAGGGGTGGGCCTGGCAAGAAAGTTATTCCAGTGTATCACAGAGGCAGGATGTGGATTCAGGCTGCCATAGTCATGTCATACATGGAGAAAGTTAAAGCCCTGTTTCAGAGTAAGCTGTCAGGCACAGGGAAAGTTACCCTGATTTATCTAGCCCAGTGTTCTTATGTATATATGTGTTCTTATATATACCAATCCCACTTAGGTAGTGGGATTGGTAGAAACTTCTTTATGGGAACAAATTATTTAACTACTAACCCTACTTCTGCGCACGAAACGTTTGTTCTGTGCGTGAGCTTTCAGATAGACACTGCTACATTTGTCTTGCTGCTCTTCTTGCTTGTGCACTGCTCAGTCTCTCAGGAAGGGTTGAGCAGAGAATCTTCCCTTGCAGGAGTCCATGTAATGCTCTCTGAGCATCTCCTGTCCTGCTCACATTGCTGCTTTAGGAACATGAATCATCTTGATGCCTGAGAGTTGAGGGACTGCTGCTGATGTCCGTGGAAGAAAGGTAATGCCAGTCTTCAGATGTTCTTGTGTCATGGCTCCCAAGGAATGCAGCCTGCTTTGCTGTCTCACTGAAGATGCTTCCCAGCTGAGCTTCGTCATCAAAATGAGATTTCTTCTAGAGCAAAACACCCATGCCTTTTCTGAGGACTGCTTTAGAACAAAGCTTCTCATTCTTGCTTCCTTGCTGGTAGCAGGCTCTGCTCATGCCATGGCTAGTGGATATAAGGGCATACTTAACATACCTATATGAGATGGAAGGGCAAAGCAGGCACAGCAAGCAGTGTGCTCACAGATTCACAGGAAGTGTTTGGCATGGATTGGAGCAGTTGGCTGGGTGTGCAAGCTGGAGGGAGCTGGGCACAATTGAGGCTGAGGGCCAGTGGAAGACTGCAGAGCTATTCCTTCTACATAGTACCTACTCACGCCTTGTACTGAGACCAGTAAGTTGAATGTCACGGGAAGGACTTGTTGTGTTTAACTTCTTTATCAATGACTGATTAAGGGAGTGGAACATCTCCCTTGTGAGGAAAGGCTGAGGGAGCTGGGGCTCTTTAGCTTGGAGAAAAGGAGACTGAGGGGTGACCTCATCCATGGTTACAAATATGGAAAGGGTGAGGGTCAGGACGATGGAGCCAAGCTTTTTACAGTGGCGACCAATGATAGGACAAGGGGCAATGGATGCAAACTGGAGCATAGGAGGTTCCATGTGAATATCAGGAAAAACTTTTTCCCTGTGAGAGTGCCAGAGCACTGGAACAGGCTGCCCAGAGAGGTTGTGGAGTCTCCTTGGCTGGAGACATTCAAACCCCGCCTGGATGCGTTCCTGTGTGATGTGCTGTAGGTGACCCTGCTCTGGCAGGGGGGTTGGACTAGATGCTCCTTCGAGGTCCCTTCCAACCCTAGAATTCTGTGATTCTGTGATTCTATTCTGTGCCAGGGCAAGACAGTACTCTATCAGCCACTCGAGTGTATGGTGAGAAAGGACAGGCGAGAAGGAAAACAGGCTGTTCTTCTGCATGACAGAACCAGCTGTGTCTATGGTAACATCTCTGGTGAACACAAATAGCCTGCAAGCATGCAGGAGAGCACTTAGCAGGTATTGGACTGAAAGCCACCAAAAGCTGTGTGTGGGCCTTGCTTTGGTATTGGTGAGACAGCTGAAGGTAATGGTTAGTGTGTGATAAAGCTGTTTCTGCAGGCTCTGGAAACAGAAATGATGACTCCTCACTCCATTTTGTCTTCATCAATCTGTGGTGCAGGTGCCTGGCAAAGGTATCTTCTGTCTTGTAGCACTGGTCTCTTGTTTCAAAGCATCTTACCTCTAGTGACACCTTCACTGTGAAGTAGAAACAGTGCACTCTCTCTACGCGTGTGGTGCCATCCTGCAAACCAACCCTGAGAAATGAGTATGGAGGGACTGTGCATGACATGGTGCGTGTGGGTGGGACTTGATCCTTCTGCTGCACCAGTTCTGTTCAGAATAACAGCCACTGGAGGCTTTGTGTTAGTGGTTTTCACTCAGATGAATAAAGCAAGAGGTTGTGATTCCGCTTCTGCCTCTATGCAGGACAAAGGAAAAACACAATTTTGCATTATTACAGCATGTTTTTTGGTTCCCCTCCACTAGCCTGCTCTTGATGAATACTTTCTTTTAAAAAGTGACCCCAAATCCATCATTGCTCGGGCTTGGAGTGAGAAGCAGGGATCTGAGCTGCACCTTCTCTTACTCTGTGAACCCCCTTTTCTTGTCACCCCGTGCAATTTGATGGGGATTGATGGATAGGACGAGATGCAGCTTTCAGTACAGCTTGCCTGAGGTCCTGAGCAGCTTTTCCTTTATGTGCTGTTACACCATTTAATTTCTCTCTATGCAATGAACAGAAACATAACATTATGTCTTGTATTGGGGAATTATGGGGGAAAAAGATTAGGCTAGTGGGGCTTGCTGTTGTGGTTGTGACAGAGAATGATCCTGGCTGCCTGCCTGAACTGAGTTGTCTCTTGGTCTTCCTATTGATTGTTTTGCAGTAGGAAAACAGCTGCACTGTTTTCTGACTTGTGTTGCAAAAGTAAATGCTCCAGTCCTGGTCGCACAAACAAAGCAGGCCTCAGCTTGCAGAATGTCAGTCACCTGCTGAGGCTTTGGTGTGCCTATGCTACAGTAAGTCTGGTGCAAGGGTTTAGCTTAGAGACGTTATCAAGCCTGGCAGCTCTTGTGCCCATTCTCCTAAAGCCTTTTTGCTTCTGTACAAAGCAGAGAAATCTGCCTTAAGGTGAGATGAGGTATGAATTGTGCATCTGCACTTCAGCTTGCACGTGGTCCTACCATGTAGGTACCAGTAGGTGGACAAGCAGGCAGCAGTCACGGTGAGCTGCCTGGTGAGTTGCTCTGTGCAAGAGGGAAAAAATGGGGCAGCTTAAAAGCAGACCTTCTCCTTACACTCCCTACATCCAGGATGTGCCAATAGTTCTGGTTCATCTATTAACTGGTATTCAGAGCACACAAAGTAACCATCTCTTTTGGTTCAAAGGGGAAAAATGTCTCCTTTTGGTTTGGCTTTATTTGAACAGATAAAGGGAACAACAGCTTTTTTTCCCAAGTTTTACTTGAAATAGAAAGGCTTCTGTCTCTGAAGCAGTCGCAGGTGATCTGGCACTGTTTGTGTATGGACTTAGCAATGCTGACTGCTGGCAATGTGAGCCAGAAAGTGTTGTGGGTTGAGCCCTTCCTTCAGCATCTGCCTCTGGCTGAGAGAGCTGGCCCAACTTGTAAAGCTGTCTTTTCCTCTTGGTGTTTCCACTGCCCCACCGGGTCAGAATAGGAGTTGCTTACAATAGCCTGATAGGGATCCCTAGGAGTCACTCGGGGTGTGTATCAGTGCCCCTCACTGTTGAGCAAATGGAGAGAGACCATTATTTACAGCAGGTGGCCAGACTTTCTAAGAAATCTCCTTTGCAAAATCATTTGCTTCTTGATCTTGGGTTAAACCCCTGCACAGAGCCCCTGATGGGAAGGGTTACCTGCCCCAGGGAACAGCTAGTCGAGAAGCAGGGCTGTCTGCAGACTGTGGGTGTGTATTGTGGGGGGAGTTGTTTGCTACTTACGGATCACCAAAAAAGAAAAAGAGGAAAGCTTCCTTCCTGCATCTATTACCCGGAGCCAAGCCAGCTGAGCTGTTTCTTGTCTGATGGCAAAATAGCAGGAGAGAAGGACTGAGTGAAAACTTTAATGTGTATATAAATATACCTCAACAACAGGAATTAGGAAAGTCCCAGAAGAACAGCTTGTTTTGGTGTGTGGCATTTCTCAGTATTACTGGCTTACAGGAAGGTGTGTACAGATGTGAAAAGAATTGGTGCCTTTTGAGGTTCTACTGCTAGCTGCCATCCCCCAGCATCATATTGTAAAATGGATGTTTTTCTTCGTGTTATATAGTAGGAGTTATACAACTTCTGGCAAGTGAGGGATGATAGATACCATTTTCATGCCCAGTGCTTTTAGGCCTCTGCCTATGATTTCATGGGAAAGTAAAGAGCTGGCAGCAGCTGTGGGGTACACCTATTGCCTGAAAATGTCTTATAAGGGCACATCACAAGATGTTTCTCTCACTTTGTCCTGCTGGCATGAATTTGTCTTTTGGACTCCCCTTTGACATCTATCTGGCCTCACTGCTGGGCAGCCAGAGAACATCTTGGGTCAGGTTCCCAGTCAGTGCAAGCTGGCCTTTGTTCAGCTTAGCTCAGCTGAAGGTTTGTTTTTTTGCTCTCCTGGGACAATGAGTGGAAATCAGGTTGGTTCAGTGTGAGTGTGGGAAGAGAAAGAAGTCCAGCCAAGCAGTGGGATCTTTCACAAACTGATATCACTGCCCACAAGATTGTTTTCCTCAAGGAGCAGCGCATAGCAACGTGCTGGTGACCCAAGGACACCAAATGGGTGTTTTCTGGCAATCCAAGCTACCAGTGAGGAAACGTCCAATAAAGTTCTTGGTTAATTATTTTCTGGATGTCAGCTTGCAGTCTTTTGTTTCAGTGCCTCTTGTTTACAGCTTTGTTTTGGGCTGGTGACAGAAGTGTGTTATAACTAGGAGAGGCTAGGTAGGAGAAGCATGCACACTACTTATTGTCAGTATTCAGAGAAGAAATAGGTGCAGGAGCTGTGTGTGCTGAGCTGGAGCAGCTTGGGGATTTGTGCCCAGGAAGAACACAGGACAGCTCTCCTGAGACCCATGTTTGTCATAAGAGACTGACTTTTAGCTCTTCCATGGATGAGGTATGGAAACAACTGAAATAGCAAGGGACAGGCAACCAAGCTAAATTAATCTTTAGGGAGATCATGCTAGGAAATTCCTTCTGACTCATCCTATTTCTAAATTCCAGTCTGGACTGGGATCCAACAATGGGAAACATGAGAACTCCTGTGGTGCTCAGCAGCTATCTGAGCTGAAAGCGGAGTGTGAAGATCATAGCTGGGGACTCTTGCAGGGAGCATCTGTGCTGAGTATTGCATGAATATTGCTCTGACAGATAGCTAAGCAGAACTTGAGCAGCTCCAGAATGAGGTTGCTGGTTATGGTACACAGGAGCTGGCTCCTATCATGAAAATCTTGCAGTCAAAATAGCTTTGTTATGCCTTCCCAAACTAACAAAGTATTGGGCTCTCCAGGTGCTGAAGGAATGTCAAAAGCATCTGCACTTCATTCTGCTAGCTGTCTTCCTTTCAAAGCTTTTGGTATCAGTGTGTTTAGCCAGTCTGGAACCTTAGCTGGGTAACAGGACTGAGGATAGAGGAGCAGTGCCCCACATGTTGCTGATGTGTAGGAAGGAGTCCATTTGAATTCTTGTTGGTGCTGAATAAGAATCAGGTTTAGCAGGGATCTGCACAGATCCCTGCCTGCTGTTAGTCCAGGAGAGAGGATCTTCAGTCTGGGGTTTGACCTCTCTGTGCGTGCCTCCTACCAGCAGGGACAGGAGGTGCTGTCCCTGCATCTATCCACTGTCTGTGCCATCCTCTGTTCTCCATCCTTGTTGGGGAGAGCCTTTCCTTTAAGCTTGCATCCTGTTTACTGCTGCACTAGCTAGGGGGCAGGAATGTCCCTGGCGAAGGGAGTGATCTTTGTGCTGACATGGAGCTATTCCAGAGGGAGCTGCAGTGTTGTGGGTGAGCTGCAGTCACAGGAGCTGCTGGGTGGAATGTCTGGAACGCCCCTCTGCCTCTCCAGCCTGCTCTGCTCCTATTTTTGTTTGTATCTTCAGAGGTTTTTTCCTACTTGAAATACTTTATGGGTCAACTGTCCTTCTGCTGGCTGGTAAATGGATGTCAGTGTGATCTAACATCAACAGGTGAGCATCATGGTGCCCTTGGTGCAAAAGCCCTGGTGCTGAAGAGGTGGGTCTGAAGAGGCCCTTCTTTCCCACTTGCCACCCCTCCTGCTGTGGGGTGTTTAACCTTTATGACAGTATTCATCCCCATGGATTGCACAAGCTTGAAGTAGCCTTTCTATTTCATCTCGGAGGTCTTAGCTTTAGGTAATTGAACTTCAGCTCCTCTCCTTTTTCAAAGACAGAGGAGTAGCAGGCTGCTCTGTCTGGTTCTGTCTGGTGGGAAATGGGAGAGAATATGGCCCCCTCTATGTTCTGCCCCCTCCAGATCCCTCAGGGTCCTAACCACCACCTTCTCTCTGGGTCCTCATATTGATACCATAAACATTGCCTGTGCCCCCTCAACAGCTTGTGATTTGCCTTGGTTCCTTTGAGCTCTCCTTGCAATAGCTCTCTATATTCTCTCTTCTTGCTTGTCTTGGAAATGGGTGACTTGTATCTTGTTCTAGGCTTTAAAAAATATTCATATATTGTGGTGAGCAGCCATGCCCAAGAATGCAAGGCAGTAGAGACTTAGATAATGGGTTATTATGGAGTTGAGCATGATTGGTGGTAGTGAAAGCCAGCTCTTTGAGGAAATGATTTGCTGTGTCTATAAGCTAACGTGAAGCTGGCTTGACATAGCTTGGAAATGGCATGTGAACTAGCAGCTGCCTTCATGTCTTTTCTCATGGGTAACAGTAACTTGTCATCTTTCTGCATGGGCTACAAGGGGCAAAGGTGGAGCAGCTGGCCTCCTTTGTCTTGCAGGGGACATCCCTACTATTAGGGATTGTCCCTGTCCCTTGATACATACCTCAGTAAGGGAAGAGGAACTTAATTTAGCTTTTTCACATGGCCCCGTGTCCTGAATCACCAGATACATTAAAAAAAAATGGAAAACTTTTCTGTGGATTGGAATTGGCACTGGACTAGTCCTAGTAATAATTGACAGCTTGTGGCTGATCCCTGTAGGACTTGTCTCTCATTCAGCTGCTCTCTCTGGTGGGCTGCGAGCAGAATTTGAGCTGGTTTTCCTGGAATAGAACTTCTAGTAGTAACAGGGTTTGAATACTTTCACCTCCTCTCTCTCCTTCCAAATATATTTCCAAGAGGACTTGCCATCTGTCATGGACTTACCTATGTAAACCTGACTCCTTTGGCTGAACTCTGAGCTAGCCTTATTTCCAGGAAAGCTGGTGATGCTGCAGATCATCCTGTGCCTGTCTCTTCCATTCTGCTCTCAGCTTTGATGCAGGTAAGTCAGCAGGTCAAATAGAATCATAACTGCCCTTAAATTGAAATACCTCAGAAGCTCCTGTGTATATGCATGTATAAAACAAAAAACCTATCCCAAAAAGCCAAACACCCAGGAAGTATTCAAAGGATTAAATTGCTGTTAGCAATAATTCTTTGTCCTGTTCTCTGTCCCCCCACCTCACATGGCTGTGAAATGGTGATAGAGCAGGCAGCTGCAACTGAAGTCTCCCCTCAGACTGTTTTCTGGCATGTTTAGGACTTTGCTGTTTTGTTTTTCTTGAGCAACTTCATCTCATATTTTGGCTCAGTCATATGCTTAATTTCATTGTAGTTGTTTTCAGTATTGCTGTCAAATCTTCCTGCACACTGAGATGCCAAGTCTGAAAGCATCATTCTCTAAGCACCATCTCTTGGGTGACACCCCCCACCCCCAATATGGCCTTCACACGCAGGGTGTCTCCCCATGGCTGCATGCTCAACACCCACCCTCCCATTGGGTTTGTCAGCTAAGCCAGCAACCTGGTGTAGTGGAGTTTCCTGGGGTCAAGTGGCCAAGGTGCTCATCTGGGATTCATTCACTTTTTGGCTCTGTTTCAGATTCTCTGTGTTTTTCCTCCCCTTTTCAGATGTGAAGGCATCTTAGAGAGCCTTGTGAGTGCTGATGTCATGGTGCTGGTAACTTATGTGATGCTGACTTCATGTTGGGAAGGCTGTTGAACCACGTGGTTACTATCTGGAACAGCCTGGGCTCCATGGCTTACTGCTAACTGAGTAACTAAGATGGGAATTAGACTGCTAAACATTGCTTTAGGACAGAGCAAAAGACTGGGGTTATAGTGCTAAAAATTGCTTTGGGGAGGCAACTCAGATTTTCTGCTAAGTTGCTACCTCATAATGCCTAAAATCCTGACCTCAGAGTCTCTGGTCACATTCAAGGGTTCAGTTCTGTGTGTGCTTGAGCTACTGCTGTTGGTGGGTTTCCTAAGCACAGAATCACATTCCCAGTCTGTGTTGATGGGAAACGTGTTGCTGGCACACGTGTATTGTACAGCATTGAGGGTGGTTCTGTTCTTATCTCTGTTACATTTATTAACCTGGGTCTAACTTGGGTTCTTTCATTCTGCTGCCTTCTTTCTGTGACTGCAAGACTGAGTGGGAGAACAAAATGGAGGGATTTCTAGTTGGCTTGAACTCAATAGTCTTTCATCTTTCTCCAGGAACTGAACTGCAGTTTGATTGGAGAGAAGTCTTGATTTGTGAAAGTGTCTTTTCTCCTGGTTTCTTTAATTCTTCCCACATGGATATTCCCAATGCCCCTGGGAGTGCCTGGTACTCAGAGGAACTGTTGTCTTGTATGCCACTGTGGCTGAGATGTGTGTGGGAGCAGCAGTCAGTGTGTGCAAAGGGCAGCATGCTGGGTGCTGAGAGTTTGGCTTGGGTTGATGTTGATGTTTTTGCTCCCATCACTCCTGTCCCACTGCAGAGCCCTGATGCTCTTGCCAGATCAGGCTTCTAGTGCCCGAGATAAATGGGCTTAGCAGATACTTTCCCTTCTGTGCAGATGGGATGTCTCCTCTCCTCTAATGGAGCATAATGTCAGTCTTGCTCACCTGAGATGTGACTGGCATTCACAGCAGAGCTGGGATCACTTATCTGGAAAGCACCAACATTCCTGTTTACTGGCACTTTTGCTTACAGGCAGATGACTTTTTTCATGTCAGAAAAAAGATGCTTTAACAGTTTTGAGCTTATGGCTAAATCAATTTCAGAGCATCTTCCCCTAAAACTTTTCTAGTAAGCATCTTGTTTGTTTTGTTTGTTAGTCTGTGTTTTCACCAGCCCTGTGTTGGCCAGTGAAAGACGATCTACTGAAAAAGTGTGAGGCCTTAGCTAGATGCATGTCATCTTGACTTTATAAATCGTATGTAAGAGGAGGGTAGCTTTTTGTGATGAGGGCCGAGACAGCAAACCTCCATGACTTCTATAACACTGCCCATAAGAGCCCCTTGTCTTGAGTTGTGTATCGGCCAGTGGGGAGAACTTCTGAGTAAAACTGAATTAGGCATTTCTGTGCCTTACTTTGTAAAGGAGACCACTGGTTTTGCTAGGGGTTTGTGGTGCATTTTTCTTTCTCTCGTTCCAGGTGAGGCTGGTGCCAGCATTATTCGAGTGTCAAAAGAAGCCCGGAAGAGGTTCTTGGGCCCACTCCACCCATCTTTCAACTTGGTGAAGATTATTCGGATCTGCTTGTCCAAGACTGTGCCAGAGAATGGGCATGAAGTTGCAGCAGGACGTTTAGGTATTTCCCTGACACGCGTCTCTGATGGAGAAAACGTGATACTGTCAGACTTCAATTCCAAAGAGGAGCTGATCCAGGTGAACAGAAACTTATTGCAGAGGGCTAGGCAGGAGCTGCATGCAATTTTGTTTTTCCTTGGTCTCCAAATGTTCTTAGTAATGATGTATAATTGTCAGCATGTACCAATGTGGTGTTCTGAGAAGAGTAATAGGTTCAGTAGGCTTTGATCTGCTTTTTACATTCTGAACCTCTTTCTCCTTCAGGCCTGTGTCTGCAGCACCTTTATCCCTGTCTACTGTGGGCTGATACCTCCAACCTTACGTGGAGTGGTAAGAAAGACTCCTTCATTAAATTGTGTACTAAAAAAATAAGAAGGCAGAAATGTTGGTACTCAATTTTTATAGTCTTAGTGCCTGTCTGCTGGCAGCGAATAGCCTGAAGAGGCATGAGAAACTCCCAAATAAACAACTTCCAACAGTGCATGTGCCTTTTTCCCCCTGCTGCCTACAGTTGGCTATAAATGTCCCAAAGACCTAGAGGATTTAACATGATAGTAATATACAGCAATCTGGACTGATGTGTGGACTGATGTAGCAGATAGTTCTCCTGGCTGCTTGATACAATGCTCTCTGTCACCAAGGTTCCAACTGTCTGCATGTGGAAAGAACTTGGGTTCAGGATTATTAGTGTAGTCCCTCTCCCACATGCCTGATGCTTTCTGCAGGGTTTTAACTAGTGATGCTGATACCAGACATCTCTTCCATGGACCTCTTCCTGTCCTTCCTATGAGAATAATGTTCTTCTCCCTGCTAGAGCTTTCTTCAACATCCTGTCCAAGGCTAACCAGGGCAACTTCTCGCTTCTATGTTTGCATATTGGAAACAAAAACACTTGAAAGCTGAGCAGAGCTGCAGTGTCTCTGAATATTGCAGTCATACTTAAGGGCCTCAGTTGAGCTTGGACTCCCTTTATGCTACGTAGGTTAATGCATGTGTTAAAAGGCAGTTTGTTTGCAAACCAAATAGTTGAAAGGGAGGGGGAGAACTGCTATTAATGTATGTGTGCCTGGTTTCCTGTAAGTGACCTGATCAAGATACATCAGTCTGTCAGAGCATGACATCAAATCTGCTACTAGTGCTACCTGTGTCCTAAAAGTGAGGTCAGTTTTGCTCCTGCATAATATACAACTTGGCTGGTTTTGTCCTGTGCAAGTATATTGGGCAGGGAAATGACCTAGGAGAAGTCTCCAGTGTCCAGGCCTTCAGAGAAGAGACAAAATCAATAATGGTTTGGCATTTGCTCAACGAACGCAGGCAGGGTTTTTGCCCCACAGCTAGTGGGAGCATAACAGTGACTCTTGCCTGAAACCTCTTTGGGGCTAGTTGAGGTCAGTGTGGGTCAGGCAAAATCTCAAAGTTCCAAAACAGTACAACGTCAGTGTTTCTGGAATGTGCAGCTGCCTTGGCACACTGAGGGATGACTTATCGTGCCAAGATTCCTCATGGGGGAAGGTGGTGAGGGAATATGAGATGAGGAAATTAATTCCTACCTCTTCCCCAGAAAATCATGGCCTTTTGTTTCTCTGAAGGGAGAGATTAAATTAGGTTGGGTATGAGCCTGGCTTTGAAATGGGACTGCATGATTCCTACCATGCCTGTGATGGCTATTTTTGACAGGACAGACTGACAGGTCTGGCATGAGGACCAGTTTTCAACACAATGTGATTGTGTGCAAGGTGTAAAATCCATATTCTGCCTTCCTCCTAATCTTTTTCCAGTGTTCACTTCTTTGAGCTCTAGTAGCCCCACAGATGACAAAGATGGGGGGGAGAGGCAAATAGGTTCTCAAATACTGAGAAGTGGAAGGATCATTAACTGACCTGTCAACACATGTGCTAGCTGTGAACTGTCTGTGGCACAAGGGTGAGATGAACCCCTAACAAGGGTCAAAAAGCTACTTGTCAGTCCATGTGAGTGAGGGGAGGACATGAGAAGGGAATGTAAATGAGCACACCAGAGTTGACTCCAATCCATGAACCATCCCCAAAAGCTGCTGCTGCTCATACTGCAGGCAGCCAGGGGCTCCTGCCTGTGGCTCTGTGCTATTAAGGGCTTTGGAGGAGGTTGGAGAGTTGTTAGTCTTGGGTTACTGGAGGTTCAGGCAAATCCAGAAAAGTGGTGACTGGTTTTGCATAAGGAATGGTAATCAGCATTGCTTGGGGAGCAGTGGGCCAGAGAGCAGAGTCTGCATGTGTATCCTAGATTTCCATGCTGACAGTCTTTGCCTGTCAGCCTTATTGTAATTAAACCTTCTTTCTAATGGCATGCATTCACTCATGCTCCCATACTCGGGGAAATGTATATTTCTGCATCCTTATTGCAAAACTAGTGTTGTCTTAGCTAAGTGGCCAGAGCTCACCATCTTTTTTAAACAAAGTGGATGTCTGGCACTGTGCTGCCTGCTTTGCTCTGCCCTCTTCCTGCTCAGCCTGTCATGGTCTTGTCCTTGCAGAGGGAGTCAGCCAGGTGTGTCCTGCTCTATCTGTGCCTCTTCTAGCTCTCAGTGGGACAACTTTGGGGGGATGATGACAATGACAGTTTGCCATGGTTGCTCTTGCCTTACAGAAAACTGCTGCCCACTTTAAAAGGGGGTGAGAGTTCAATTGATTTTTGGTATCTCTGCTGTCTGGAAAGCGTCTTGTAAGCAAGCTGAGTGTTCCTGTTTCCAACACTGTGTACTTTTCCTTGAGTTTAACCTATCCCATCCTTCCACTTTCTTCACCATGCAAACCCAGCTGGTGCAGGAGTCACTAACCATGTCTGTCTTGATACTGTGTTCGGTGAACAAAACCTGATGTAAGGATTAAGATGATTTAGTGCTGCTGCTGAGCACTATGATTTAGTGCTGCTGTAGCCTACAACTGTAATCACAAGCCATCTCCCCTGAACTTGTGGGGTATAAGCAGAAGTTGCCCTGAGGTTTAGTATGCTCTGAAGAAACCTACTGTGCAGTCCACCCTGATCCTGTTACTTTGATGTAAGCTGGGTTCCTATAGCTGAATTTGATTGCTTTCAGCCCAAGAGCCTGTGAACTGTTTCTCAGGCTCAGAGGAGCTGCTTGAAGAAGTGTCTGCCTGTCTGCCATCCAGAGCAAGAGTGAACAAAGTGCAAAGCAGCTGGCATTTTCTTAAGCATTGTGCATCAAAAGACTGATGTTGGTGGTCAGTCTGCCTGTGAGACAAGGCAAAGCATGACACATAATGGAGTATCTCCTCTTCTGATGAGCATTTCCTTGCTCTGCCTGGGTTCAGCTTCTACCAGCCCAGCTCCTCACCCAGCAGAACTGAAACATGTTACAGCTGCTGCTTATGGGGCTGTGTAGCTCCTGATGATTTGCATTTGAACCCGTCTTGCTCAGCTCCTTGTGCAATTATGTTACTTCAAAGAATACTTAAATGCTACTGGGGTTGCCCTTCCTGCAAGGGTGACGCAGATGTGTTTATGGCACATATGTAGAGAACACTCTCTGATAAGAGCACCTGTTAGGAGCAAAACCCAAGTCCCTTGTACACTATTACCACGCTACAGCAAGTAGATTCCAAATGTGTATGCATGTGTTGGGAATGCAACTCAATAAGCCTGCTAGCAACGAATCAGCTGGTTTTACTCTTAGCTTAACTCCTAGTTTGCTCTTAGTCCAGCAGTGGGGACCCATGTGAGTTTACTTGTTTTAAACATAAGTGAAAAATGGCACGATGTCACAGTGTGCCAGCTTAGATCCATGCTAATTTGCACTTCATGTGGTTGTTGGTGAGTCATACTATTTAATGGGACAGCAGTCAAACCCCATAGGAGATACAAATCATCAGTCACACAAGTGAATATGCCTTACTTGTTGAACACTTGTGACTAGCACACTTGACCACAGGAAAAAGGGTGCATAGTAAAAGGATATTATAGACAACACAGCTGTGCTATCACTGGTTTTGAATCCTCCAGTGCTGGTGGATATATTCTATTCTCTTTCCAAACAATTGGCACAAATGTGATACAGTGGCACAAATGGCACTTTTTCACAAGAGTGAAAAAGCTGCTGGATCAGTTACAAGAATCAAGAGTGCTTCATTTGTCTTGATTTCAGAGATATGTTGATGGAGGGATTTCTGACAACTTGCCACGATATGAGCTGAAGAACACAATCACAGTGTCTCCATTTTCAGGAGAGAGTGATATCTGTCCACGGGACAGCTCCACAAACATGCATGAGCTGAGAGTGACCAATACAAGCATCCAGTTCAACCTTCGCAACCTCTACCGCCTCTCAAAGGCCCTGTTTCCACCGGAGCCACAGGTGAGTTTCCTGGCAGTGCCAGAACTTGGAGGCAGAAGATAGGCACTGGCTATACTGTGCACTTTAGCAGAAGAAGCTTCCAGACACTGTTAGTTTTGTATCTCTTGTTTGTCTGTTTTTTAACCTTGACATTATCAACTGACTTGGCAAACCTTGACCATCTGGACAAGGTTGTATAGGTCATTTGATTTTCTTTTGCTACTGGGAGATCTGAAGTTTGGGTGGTAGTAATTTGGAAAGTATTCCCATGTGACTCTCTCTGGAGTGATATTTGCCAGGAAGTTGGGCACACTTGTAAACAAAGGTGTATCAACCACTGGAACCAATGTGCTTTTGAGTTTAAGGTCAGGATGGAGCTGCCAACCTGAAGTCAGTGATGGTCTCCTAAAAAGCGCTGGGAGAGCAGGTGGCACTGCAGACAGCTTTTCTTGCTTCTGAGCAAATGCAGCCTCAGATAGCCCTGGCATTTAGGCATAATAAGCATGCATTCATGTGCTGAATTACTTACAAGTTTTTCCCTGACCCCTCTCTAGTCTTAGCTGGCTTTATCTGCAAATGCAGTGGCCCTTCCTGGCACCTGTTGGGAAGTATTCTGGTCTGCTTGTCAGAGTGACTTGCTGAAGGCTGCCAGTAGCGGCATCAGCTCTAGAGGGGGGAATGAGGTGGCTGCAACTCTAAGCCTGTACTTAGGTAGGATTCCAGATGTCCCTTCCAGTCTGTTTTATCCTGTGACCCATATCCAATGTATTCATGTTATACTTCTCAAGCCTGCTCAAAACCTGGGAAGAGCTGGCAAGGATAAGACTTGTCCTTGGGATAGCTTGGGAGTCAGGAGAATTCATCTAAAGCCAGCATTGAGCTGGGTGTTTGCTAGGCTCAGCCAGACAATCTCCAAATGATTTTTCTCTTGCCTTTCCCCACAGGTGCTGCGGGATATGTGCAAGCAGGGCTATCGGGATGCACTACACTTCCTGAAGAAGAATGGTAAGGCACTGAGTATTTGTAGGGTGCACTGACTTGCCTCTAATGTGCCAGGCTTGGTGGCCTGGCTTTGAGGATAGACAACGGTGCATATTAAAGATGGAAGCCTCAGATACTGGAATGTGGAATTTCCATTAGTAAGTCTGTTTTAGCACTCCAGGAAGCAGAGGTGGAGTGGACGCCTTTTCAGTGCAATGCAGACAACTGTCTTGAAGCTACGTAGCATGTGCTCAGTGCTATGCCAGCACTAGTGCCATTTGGACCTCCTGCAGATATCCTGCTCCTTTTTATCTGCCACAAGGATATGTCTAATGCAACACAGCAGTGCAGAGTGCAGGCATACCCTTAGCAGCCCTCAGCACCTGGCAGTTTGACACTACTGTTTCGCTGTCTTCTATGTGCAACAACTGAGCTCTTGCTAACTGTTGTAGCAGGTTGAGTGTGTGATGCCACCTAGTGTCAATTTATAGCAGATCAAGCACATGGCATGGAATCACAGGATCATAGAATGGTTTGAGTTGGAAGAGACCTCAAAGGTCATCTAGACCAACTCCCCTGCCATGGGCAGGGACATTCTCCCCTAGACCAGGTTGCTCAGGGTCCCATCCAACCTGGCCTTGAACATCTCCAGGGACAGGGAATCCACCACCTCCCTGGGTAACCTGTTTCAGTGTCTCACCACCCTCATAATGAAGAATTTCTTCCTAATGTCTAACTAAATCTACCATCTTCCAGTTTAAAGCCATTCCCCTTTGTCCTATCACTCCATGCCCTTGTAAAAAGTCCCTTTCCAGCCTCTCTGTAGGTCCCCTTCAGGTACTGCTGCTCTAAGGTCTCCCTGGAGCCTTCTCTTCTTCAGGATGAACAACACCAACTGTCTCAGCCTGTGTTCATAGGAGAGGTGCTCCAACCCTTTGATTGTCTTTGTGACCCTCCTCTGAACTTGCTCCGATATTTGTTTGCTCTGTTATGTGTACCTTACTGAGCTAAGAGCAGTCATGCAGCTGTGTTTGTGGATTAAGCTACAGGAGGGAGATCTTACCTGCAAGATTGGCAACTGGCAGATTATAGCACCAAAACACTGCCAAACAGCACCATGAAGTACTTAAAGGGGGAAAGTTGAAATTTCTGGTGGGGAAAGAGGATGATCTTAAAGCAGCCAGGTTTCTAACTCATTGTGGTAAGCATTACAATAGACATAAGCTGATGGGGCTGGGTGTGATGACTGTCTGAGGGAGGCTAGGATAAAGTGAGTGCTAACACTCTAAAGGCCAGGCAAGGCAGGCCAGCTACTCTATCATTCTTATGGTTTGACTTCTCAGGTCTCCTTCAGCGTCCAAATCCTGCCCGTCCTCTCCTTGCTATAGAAGCTCCCTCAGAAGAGAAAAAAGAGGAAGAAAAAGAAGCTGAGGACCAACTAGAGGACAATACTGCCCTTGCTGTTGTTGAAGAGCACATCTTTGAACACTTGCCTCCCAAACTGAACCAAGGTATGATTCAAAGGGAGAGAGCCCAGGCAGTCTTCTTGTGCTGCCTGGTCTACTTCAGAGAATTACCAAGATGTGGGTATTGCTTGGGGGGCTGGGCTTGGCCATGCCTGGGGATTGAACTGACACCTGCTGATGGTTAGATGGAGTTGGGTACTCTTAGATAAAGTTGCGGCTTACCTTGTGGAGGCTGAATTGGGAGAAAGTGACTTATTTGACAGTGTTCTGCATGGTAAGGAGAAGAGGGGATCTTGATGATACTCATGCCTTTGAGAACCTGAAAGCTAAAAGCTGCTGGTCTCAGCTGTGCTCAAAGAATTGCTACCCTGAGCAAGACTTTCTTAAGAAGTAGAATATAGAAGAAGGGAGGTGTCAGACTGGTTAACTTCTGGGGTATGGCAAGGAAAGAGGGTCCCATTGTGGGGATTCAGCCATGTTCTTTTCTGTCTTCAGCTCTTCTGGAGGCTTGTGCTGAACGAAGAAGTTTCTTGGCTGGTATCACCAACATGCTGCCTATACGTGTGGCCACAGCAATGATGGTCCCCTATATGCTGCCTCTGGAGTCTGCAGTTTCCTTCACTGTCAGGTAGGTCTTCCACTAGTTTCCTCAGTGATTTTTTTTTTCCCAGTGCAACTAAGTGTTTGATGTAGCTTAAATGGACAGAGAATCTTCTTCGAGAGGAAAGAGTTCCTACCACTAACCAGACTTGGGAGGAAAAAAATATTCCTACCTTCATGTGTCATTTAGGTACAGCTTGAAGGAAGATGGCTTTGTGATGGAACTTGCCCTAGAAAATGGTGATAAATTTTAGAGCCTGGAGAACTGGGAGTGCAGGAATGAAATTAAGAACCATATACGAGGTGGTCCCCTGTAGCAAGAGGTAGAGCAGTCCTAGCCACTTCCAGCTCTACAGTTACACATCTGGGAAGACAGGTCTGTCAGACTTGTTCTTAGTACGAAGTTCCCTATGGAAATTTCTTGGAAGGAGATAATTTGTGGTAGGCTTGGGGAAAAACACTCTTCAAATCTGAAAATGGATGAAAAATATGGAAAGTGCAGACAAAAATGTAAAGAATGGGTTCCTCAGCTGTTTTCATCCTTCACAGCTTCTCCCTCTTAATTCTATGAATGGTAATGTAAGTGGCTCTTACTGCATTGGTCACTAAAAATAATGAGTAAGCATTGATAAGATACAAAACTGGCATTATTTCCATTCTATCCTCTTTGTGTGGCCCAACTAATGGTTGCCTTGTGTTTCTTCCCAGGTTGCTGGAATGGCTCCCAGATATCCCTGAGGATATTAGATGGATGAGGGAGCAGATGACTGAAATCTGCAACTATCTTATGAAGAAAGCCAAGAAGAAACTGGGTAGTCATCTTTCTGCCAGGTATGGCTGGTTTTTTCCACAGCACTATCCTGGAGGAATCTTCTGTTTCCCCTTCCACCTTTGACTTCTGCAGACTCTACTCTGTTGACACAGAATAAGTAAGGCAGAAATTGATCAGAAGGATTTACTGCCCAACCTAAAATGCAAATCTGGTCCATGGTCTCTTGGCTTCATTAACTATTGGGATAGACTCAGCACATGGTCTCCTTCCTTCTTCCCATTGCAGGGCAGACCCTGTAATGAAGCTGTTTACTATAGCAATAAGGCAGAAGATGAAGGTCTAATTAAAACAATATGCTAGCTTATTACATGCTCTCTGTAGAAGACAGGGGTGCCTGTCTGGTATGGCATTTGCTGGCCCAGAGTCCCCTAGAAGTTCCTTCTAAGGGGTACTTGCATTCAAATGGCTTTTTCTGCCTTGAGATCTAAGCCTGGTTTAGGGTAGAGGAGGCACTAGGATGGCCAGGCAACACCAAAGGGTTTCTAAATGCGACAGAGTGCTTTGGGTCTGTGTGTGTGCCTCAGTTTCTGAACTGAACTCCCTGCAGTAGGCCATGGCTTGGGGCTGAGGCGAGACTGTTGCTTGGATGAGGATAGGAAACTGTATATTGCAGTAGTAGGCAGAGGGTCCCAGCTGTGGTTCAGATCCTAGTTCAAGTACATTCTTGCCCACAAGAGCTCATAGTCTGAATAATCAAGAGATATGAGGGGGAAAACAGGCATACACAGAGACTTCTGACTAAAGTCATGCAGATAGTGGTAGAACAAAATAGCTCTGTGGTTCTGGAGTTCTGGTTTGGTGACCAGCTTAAGTCTTCCCATGTACTGATTCTTTACATGTGTTTGCCTTTCAGGCTTTACTATCACCTTGAGCTTGGGGGGCCCCAGAGCCTGCCAGTTTCTTCCGTGCCAGCTTGTGGAGAAGCACTGCCTATGTGGATGAGAAACAACCGTTCTCTGTCTGATGTCATGATGAAGTGGGAGGAGTACCAGCGCCAGCTCATGCTGGGCTTGCTCTGCATCAATGTGGACATGCAGGCCTCCCTCTTCCCTCGAGAAGGGTTTCAGATAAAGCTTCCACCTCTAGACTGTGCAAAAGAGTGCCTGCCACTCTTCTGAGCCTGCTGCTGTGAGAGGATGAGGGTGGGTGGGAAGGGGAGCAGACGTTGGGTGGGACCAGTCTCATCTCTCAGCAGCAGGGCTGCCCTGTGCTCATGAATATGCTGCAAAGGGGATTTCCCTGGGATGGAGACTGGTGGAATTGACTGTAGCCATTTGTTGCCCACTGGGCCAGGCAAGGGATCTGTGTTCAAAGGCACACATGGGCTGATACCTTGCTCTAGACTTGTGCTGAGGCCTGGCCATTGCCCATGGCCAGGATGATGCTAACCCAGCTGGGCTCTCCCAAATAATGCACTTTGAATTGCCATTGGCTTTTTACCACCAAATAATCAGGATGTAGATGATGCTCAAGTTCATACAGCTTTTAACTTCCTTTGTTTTTTAGAACATGAGTCTTGTTTTTTCTTAAATCATCTGACATCTCTTAGCTCATTGTGTTGCTGAAAGATGAAGTAGCTTCCTGCCAAGCCAATTTTTCTCACAGCTTCCAAATCTCTTCTTGACTTTCTTCTTTGCTGAAGTCATGTTTTTCCTCTATTCTTTAACTGTATCCCCACTGGAAGCCAGAGCTGGCCCTGGTACAGACTGCACTGGGACTGCAGAAATGTAGAAAAGTTATATATTTACCCTGATTAATGTTGTCATGATCTCTCCCCTTCTGATTTTTGTTCTCATGGAACTTATGCAGCTTGAACTCTGAGTGTGTGACATAAGTCACTGAGCTTATTTTAAGGAATTAATTTGAACAGATTTTTTTTTCTCCAGGGAAACATTGCATCTGAGGCCTCATTCCTGTCACTGTGAATGGAATTAGTGTGGGGTTGCCCTGGAAGAGCTCAGCCCTGCAGTTTTGGAATCAGCTTAGCAGCTGAAGCAATGTGAAGTGCTTATAGGAAGATGAGACTGTGCAGGGCATGTTATTTTTGAGAGGCTTGTGGTGGAGTGTCACAGCAAGTGCTGGGGAAGTGACTGCCTCTGACCACGAGTCAGGCTTTGCCCCTTGAGGGACCATACAACTGAAGGAAATTCCAAGTGGGTGATACAGAAGAGATCTCCTGCCAAACTGAGGCATGGCTCTGTCTTGCTCAAACAGTTTGGATGTTGAGACTTTGGAGTGAGAGGAATGTCTGCTTGCAGCTATACCAGCCTCAGCTTAAGCTGTGGCTCGCAGGTACAGCTCTGCAGCTGGCAATAGCAGGAGGATGAGGCACAGAAGTGGAATTAGGAGTTTTGGTGCACATGCAGCCCTCTTGGAACTGGCTACATTTGTCTTGTCCCTTAAAAGACCAGAGCTATGGGGTCTGCAGCAGGACAGACTATGCCTTGTAAGGTACTGCCTTCTCAGTGGTGGTCTGGTTGTGACTTGCTGTGCAGAAGCACGAACTTTGTTCTTCACAGGTCAGACCTGGCTTCCTGTGGGGGTTGCATGTACTTAAGCTTGAGCCCTTACACTGTGATTCAAAACCTGGTATCTTTTTCTGCAGCGTGCCTAGCTGCATGAGGCATCTTCTACCTCTCCTAGCACAAACAGCATGCAACAGGCCAAAACAAACATATGCTCTCTTTGCTGGGAAGCAGAACAGTATCTGAAGCTGATTATATAGCCTATAGATGGAATAGTGATTTATAATAGATCTTTTTTGCACCTTTGATTTAGAAAGGGGAAAAAACACCAGAAGTTCCACTGATAGCTGGAAAAAGCAGTGTATCTGCTTGATTGTGTATGTATGAACAGTGGGAGTGAGGTTGTGGGTGCTGTTTCCTACCAGCACAATTGTGCACTGGGTGTGGGTTTGAGTGTTTTGTAGTGGAGACTTTGATAAGCATCAGGACTTTTCTGCAATGGTCATTGCAAGCTATGAGGCAATAGACTGGGCAGCTATGGTGCTAACTGACTGTCTGGAAGATGCCAGTGCAAATACAAACTTGTGACTTAGAGTATCACCCCATTGCCCTTCCTGGATGGAATGTACCCATGTAACGTGAGGGCCTGCATAGCATATGAAGTGGGTCTGCACTTATGCAGTCACATTTGGTCTTAAGGTTCACATACTTAATGCAATTAGGGAACAGGGAAGTTGCTGCAGGAGGAGAAAAAAAGTGGAGGATTCTGAAACCAGAATTGGAATATTGGATTATAAAACAAGTCAATCTTGTGATTATCTAAAGCCTGCAGAAAAAGTTTACTGCTAGATGGATATAACTGTAATGGAAGTGAACCAGCAACAAGCTGCTGTCAGGTAGTGGGAGGAGAATTGGTTTGATGAAAATTGGAATTGAGAAAAGGTGTTTACTTTCTCTGGGGGAATGGTACATGCACAGCTGCTTAGTTTGCCAAATGCTTATCTCTTATCCCTAATGCACACAGAGCAATTGGCAAGAACATACAGGTGTTTAGTGGCAAGAAAATGAGGGCATTTCATCCAGAAGCAAAACTTCTGTGAGGGACAAAGCCGAATGAGGAAAATCTTATGCTTAGAAGCTGCTGCCCTTTTGACTCTGCCTTGTTTGTGTTAATATGCAGGTGGAAAAAATTATGCAATTCTTTTTTTTATCCCTTCTTCCTGGACTGGTAAAACCACTGAGTGATTATGTAAACCACTAAACTACGAAACAAAATTCTCTTGGCAACTAAGTGTGCTAAGAAATTGCAGTTAGGCACCCTTATTCCCTGGATCTCCTCTGTTCTCCTCTTGCCTCAGAACCAACGTGGCTGGTGCCACTGTATTCCAGTGCTCTGAAGCAGAAGGCTTGCTGGTTCTGGTCCATGCATTTCAACAGATCTAACCCCTGTGCCTGGTAAAGGCCCAAGTTCCATTCTGTGCTTCGCCTCCTCTGTCTTTTATTTTATTATATGACTGTCTCAATGAGAAACTTTTGTATACTTCAAACTGTAACCACAAACCAAATCTTGGCTTTAAATATAAATGTCTAACTCTTCAGGGAGGAAACTCCTGTTTTCCCTATGCTAATTTGGAGGGTGTGGACGGATGCTGGGAAAATACCACTCCATATTAACACTTTGCCTGTCTTTATTCCCCAAGTGATGTGTGATAGCTTGTTGGCTTTATAGATTTAAGCTCTGATAAAGGAACTGTGGATCTGTCAAAAATACCCCAGACTACTCTCCTCTTCCTTAAGAGAAATTTCATGCATTTTTCTTGAAATTCTTGCTGCTTATTCATCACAGATTGCAAAGGATGGAGAAAGTAGGAAAGATCATCTAGCCCACTGATGCAGAAAAGGGCTGTGGCTGCTTTTGAATAATAGCTTTCTATTGTGCTGCCTTATCTAGATCAGACTCCACTTCTTTGACATCCCTGGAAACCTCTTGATAGGCTCTGGGTTGGACCTGGAGGGGTTTAGAGTGATGATGTTAACTGGAATTCTTCAAGCCTTTGTTCTATGTGTACGTTATGGCATGTGTTATCTTCTGGGCAGCAGCTCCTGATTAACCTATACTTGTCAAGTTCATAGGAACAAGCACTTGCAGCAGTCAGCCCGTTCTTCAGCAAAATGTGTGTCTGAGCAGCCCAGCAGGTAGCTACCAGGGCCTGTCTGTTCTCCAGTATGTGGTGGTTGAGAGGTCAGATTCCTGGACTGAAAGTTCATCTTGCAGTCCATGTCCAACTGTCCCTATAGCATTCACTTGAACTCTCCAAGAGTCCCAACCCTTGCTTCCACTGTTTCATATACAGGGTATCTGCATCCAGGAATCCACTTCTTTTTCTTCCCTCCTGTGACAGAGATACTACTTGCTGCTTTTAACAAGGCTAAGGTGAACTTCTTGTGCATCTAACCAGCCCCTAACCTGTTCAATACAATGGAGTTGTTTCAGGTTGTACACAACAGTCCGTATCTGTGGCACGCTCTGTAAGTCACAATGCATGTGTGGTGTTTGGTTTCACTTGCTGCTTACCCTACTGTTAATCCTGTTACAAGCTGATTTTCAGGGGGTAGGAGAAAATGCTTCACTTCTGAACACTGTCTATAGGACCTAGGAATTGTTTTCTCATTACTTCTTGGAGGACTGTGTATCTGCAACACTCAGAACAGAGAATAGAAGAGGATCAGCTGTCTGCCAGCACTGAGGTGTCCCTAGGACTTATTGTATATTCCCTGGTGTTCTTGTGCATTTTAAAAATCTAATCTAGTCATTCATTTTTTCCTCTGAGAGAAAAGCTCTCACTTTTGCCAAAGTGGCTGTGGGAGAAATAGCTGAAACTGAGTGTTTCCCTTAGGGGTCCTTTTCTGCTAAACACATGCTAGATATGGTGGGTGGCGGGACTGAGCATTGCCAAGGTCAGAGAGCCTTGCCAATAGCTTTTTCAAGCTTTGTTTTTTTCTTTTTAAATCAGTGAGAGAATGGACCACCTCACCTGTCTGCCACATCAGCTGCTTTGTGCCAAACACACCCCATGCCTTGACAGTGGGCTCTGGCCCACCTGCCCTCTGTGTCCCTGCAGTGTCTGCCTTTCTGCATGCAGCAGTCCTCTCCCTCCTTCCCCTTACTGTTTTCCAATCTGCAAGCAGCTCCACTAGAACAGTCTCTAACTGCATTCATCTTGCTGTGTGGATCCACATCAGCCTTCCTGCACGGGGAGAGGAAACCGCTAGTTCCAAGATGAAGACTTAGAAAATAACTTTGAAGTAAAAACCTTTTCTTCTGGGGTTTTCTCTTGCTCTTGACAGCAAGCATCTAAAGCAGTTTTTTGAGCTAAAATGTGTTCTTGGACTTCGCTGTGGTCACTGGGTTTGAGAAGACCCTTAAGCACACCACGCATGTGGAGTTCCTGTGGAAATTACCCATGCCAGAGCAGCAACTAGACCAGCAATAGCGTATGCAAGTCATGTATTTACACAGCAGTGTCACTAAATAGTGTTCACAGTCACTTTAAAAGTTCAGTATTAAATTGTTGATGCTTTTTTCTCTACTATTTCCTTTTTCTAATGTTTTGCTGAAGAAAATGTAACTATTTATTTTGACAGAAATATACCTTCTAATAAAGACTTTCTCAATATATTTACCTGGTTGTGGTATGTTGCTTGCCTTGCCATTTAAACATTTATTAAACATTTTTTGAATTCGCTGTACAATGTGGGCTTGTTTTGCTGGGCCCTGTCTAGTTCATTCTGTTCAAAATCCTCTCAGGGTAAGCAGTGTGCAATAAATGGAGCATTGACTGAGGTGGAAAAGGGTGCATCTTGGTCCAGTTCTGACTTCCTCAAGCTCTAGGCCCCAGCTGTTCCTAGTCTCAGTTTTGTTGGAACTGCTCGATAGACCCTAGTTTCCAAGAGGAATTAAGCACTATCTTCTGGGAACTGCAGATATGTGGCAGCTGTGAAAGGCTTAGTAAAAAACTATTCACAAATTTGAAACTTCTCCAATCCGGGGACAGCTCTTGAGGAAATTGAACCCCACAGTTCAAGAAGGACAGGGAACTGCTTGAGAGAGTCCAGTGCAGTCACAAAGATGATGAAGGGAGTGGAACATCTCCCTTATGAGGAAAGGCTGAGGGAGCTGGGTCTCTTTAGCTTGGAGAAAAGGAGACTGAGGGGTGACCTCATCCATGGTTACAAATATGTAAAGGGTGAGGGTCAGGACGATGGAGCCAAGCTTTTTACAGTGATGATCAATGATAGGACAAGGGGCAATGGATGCAAACTGGAGCACAGGAGGTTCCATGTGAATATCAGGAGAAACTTTTTCACTGTGAGAGTGCCAGAGCACTGGACCAGGCTGCCCAGAGAGGCTGTGGAGTCTCCTTGGCTGGAGACATTCAAACCCCGCCTGGATGCGTTCCTGTGTGATGGACTCTAGGTGACCCTGCTCTGGCAGGGGGGTTGGACTGGATGATCCTTCGAGGTCCCTTCCAACCCCCAGGATTCTGTGAAGCCTACTGTCTCATGCCTCTGGTTCTGAGCTGGTGCAATGGACAGATGCACAAGAGCTAGTCTCATCTCTTTCAGGGAGGCACTGAGCTCTTCCCCCGAGGCACAGGGACACCAGGAGCCCTTGGGCTTCCCTGGGTTGGAGCCCAGGAGCCGTGCATTGCTCCCCCAGTGCTGGGAGCCCCAAGGACCGGCAGGATAACGCCGCTCGGGCTGGGGGTTGGTGCTGCAGGTGCCTGGGAGATGCTGCAGAGCTTGGGCTTTTTTTTTAGCTTTTCCCAGTCTTTGGCCATCAGCCGAGTGTGGAAGCGTACTTGGTTGTGTGCTGTTGTTGGGGTTTGCCAGCGTTCAGCTGACAAACAGCTTTCCCACCTGGAAGGGAGGCAAACCCAAGGCATCCCCCAGCTGCCGCTGATGGCCAGAGCGGACCTTCCCACCGCAAACCGCCCCAGCCTCGGCCGGCGGGTTCCGTGGGGCGGGGGGCCGAGTGCTGCTGCCCGTCCCGAGGGCGGGGGGAGGCGGCCGGCGTGGGGAGCTGCCCCAGCCGCCCCGCTCCCCGGCCC
>VZRW01002597.1:747-23134 GCA_013398125.1 Aegotheles bennettii
CCCCCCCCCCCCATAACAGTACAATAGGTACAATTTAAAGGGCCTGCACATCCCTTAGCTCAGATGAGATGTTATTCTGCTATTGGAAGTGCACAACACTTACATGTTATATAGCAGCTGAATAAAAAAGTGCCAAGGCTTGGATAATTACTTGGTAAAACCATTTACTAGGAAATCAGTTATATTTTCTAAATATTAGTAAGGGACCCAAGAAATAAGAATGTTAAACTATTGTCATGCAAAACATTACCAGGCTACTTAATGTCTAGTAGCACAGAGGACGTAAATCAGTAATACTATGGGCAAGAGAATATAAAATTCCATAGCATTATCTGAAGGAACTGCAGGCCACCTTCATTGTAATTCTGTTCAACTTTTCTCTTTATTTTGTTCTGTGGGCATAATTTGGATAAGAAAAGTTAGACAATTTAAATTCAGGTTACAGTGTGCAAATCAGTAGAATGCTGCAGAGATTTATATTTTTAAAAATATTTAGTCCGTTGAAAATTTTCCTGTAAGCACAGGAAATTTCTGGGCATTTTCTACAGGAAAAGAACAGTGTCAGTCCTTCAGGGTTACATATTCATATGATTGGAAGCATTTTTTTCTTAAAAGTCCAGAATGATGAGAATATGCATGAGCATATCAACTTTTATTGCAAAACAAAATAAATGCCCAGTACTTGTGGTTTGAGGAAGAAACTTGGAAATGAAAAGTTACCTTAGTAACTGAAAAAAAGCAAAAGATATATATATAACCAATCAAATATGATTGCGTTTTTTTGCATTATTTTTAAAATTTTTTTAAGCTAGCATGAATTTTCATCCTGGACTCAGGATTTTAAACGTTTGAGATTGGCAGTGCTTCATGTGTTTAGTCTTCTTGGGAGAAATTTTCTTTCAGCTAGTACATGAACCTTGAAATTGTTGAAATCAAATGGAGTTTCAAGATTGTACATAGAGCATAGACAGTTCTTCTTTGTTTACAGCAGCGGATAATACAATGTGCCTGATGAACTAAGCCCAAAAGCAACATTTCTTCAGAGATATGTTGTTTTTTTTCACTTGGATTGAGTCAGTGAACCAAATTCTCTGCTGTTATAAATTGTTGCAGATTACAGTTTTGTTAAAGAATTGCTACTGTGCAGTCTGTGCATCTTTCATTTACTTTCCTATGCTTTCTAACCTCTAATTCTAGTCGGGGTTCTCTCAGAATTAAGTTTAGCACTGATACGTCTGATTCCCTTGACAAGACCAATTTTGGATCACTGAGGACTTCAGAATTGGCATTGGACTACACAGTGTAGCAAAGGAAGAAATTTTCTTTTACATGCATTCCTCCAAAGAAAATAATTAAAGGGAAAAAAAAAGTGGTTGGAATTGCTTTGGGAAAAAGTTAAGTATCTGTTGGAAAAGCTAAGCTGTTGTCATTGGAAGAAAGATATGGACAGTCTTTCTGAAGAATTAACTGATAATAAACTATGTCTCTAGCAGGAATAATTACATATTTTAAATCTTCCTAATCTCCATAAACAATAACAATCCACAGTAGATACTATAATACTAATTATAATTATGTAAAAAGTTTATTGAAATTGTAACTATTAGAACATATTTTTTTTCTTAAGATGTTTTATCTGTTGTGGAAATTTAATATAACAAAAGCTTTACAGGTTACAAGGTATTTTTATAAACAACTTCATTAAATGACTGTGGTACTTGAAGCAGTAATAACTATCAAAGTCATACTTATCCCTTTCTTTTATCCATCATATCCTACAGAATAAGCCAGTTTCATAAAGCCTCTGATCATTTAGGGGAGAAGAAATAGGCAATGTACTTCGTACACACTTCTCTTTGGGAGAATTTGCCAACGAAATTTGCCTTTTTTTCTTTTTCTTTCTTTTCTTTTTTTTTTTTTTTTTTAATATAAGCTCATTGGAATTTGCATGACAATCTGGAGATGTTTTCATGAGTGTAGGGAGATATCCTCTTAAAAAGTAAAAGAAGTCCATTAGATTTGGGAAACTAATGCCATAGATCCAGACTACCTTAAAGAAAGTAGTCACATAGAGTACATTCACTTATACCTACATTAACATTATAAATAATTTTGAAGGATTTGCACACGTGCTAAATTTTGGGTTTGACATAGTAAGTAGTTTTCACTGACTTCAAAAAATGTGTTTAATTTCATGTGCAAGTTTCTTCAGAGACAGCTTCTAATGGCAAGTGCTACAGCATAATCTTGGGTGTCCATACAGGAATGAATGTGATGTGGTGAAGAAAAACAATGTTATTTTTGTGGTTGCCTTCCCTTTAAAGAAAAAAAAAAGTGGCTGTTTGATAGATGCTCAGAGATTTGGAACATTTAAAGTGGTCACAGTAGAACAGACTTTGTGGACCAAGAACATCTGAGATGATGCATGGTAAATGCAATCTAATTATATGCCTGTGGAGTTTATTGCATGTGTCTCATCATATCAGATGTAGCTGGAATACCTACTCATTTGACTTTCTACTTGATATCCTGTTTCTTGCAAATCATCCTTCATTGTCATCTTTAAGGTTGTCAAAATGGACTATCTCACTGCCATTGTCTTGGCCTTGAAACAAGCATGGTAAGAGGATAACAGAAAGAGTAGGGCTTATGCAGAATTTTTCATGTATGATGCTGTTCAGTGTCACTTGCTGTAAAACTGCTGTAAAACGTCCCAATGTAAGACTATATGTGGTCGGTTGACCTTGGCTGGATGCTAAGTGCTCAACAAGGCCACTCTATCACTCCCCTTCTCAGCTGAACAGGGAAGAGAAAGTATATTGAAAGGCTCGTGGGTTGACATAAGGACAGGGAGAGATCACTCACCAATTACCATCATGGGCAAAGCAGACTCGAGTTAGAGAAAAAATTAATTTAACTTACTACCAATCAAATCAGAGTAGAATAATGAGAAATAAACCAAATCTTAAAACACTTTATCCCCACCCCTCATTCTTCCCAGTCCTCACTTCCAGTTTTCTCTACCTCCTTCCACTGCAGTAGCGTAAGGAGATGAGGAATGGGGGTTGTGGTCAGTTCACCACACTGCTCCATCCTCCTCAGGTGGAGAACTCCTCACATTCCTCCTTATAGTGTGGGGCCCCTCCCACAGGAGACAGAACTCCCTCCATCAATTTCTCCGTGAATCCCTTCCACAGGCTGCAGTTCTTCACAAACTGCTCCAGCATGGGTCCTTTCCATGGGGTGCAGTCCTTCAGGAACAGATTGTTCCATCATGGGTCCCCCATGGGGTCACAAGTCGTGTCAGGATCCTGCCCCAGTGCAGGCTTCCCACAGGATCACAGCCTCCTTCAGTCATCCACCTGCTTCAGTGTGAGGTCCTCCAGTCTGCAGGTGCATATGTGCTCTAATGTTAACCTCCATGAGCTGCAGGGGGGCCACCTGCCTCACCATGGTCTTCACCACAGGCTGCAGAGGAATTATGCTCTGACGCCTGGAGCACCTCCTCCTCCTCATTCTTCACTGACCTTGGTGTCTGCAGGGCTCTTCCTCTCATATATACTCACTCCTCTCTCCTGGCTGCAATTGTGACTTTTTTTTTCCCCTTATGAGATATGTTATCACAAAGGTGCTACCACCATCGCTGATGAGCTTGGCCTTGGCCAGCAGTGGGTCCGTCTTGAAGCCATCTGGCATTGGCTCTATTGGACATAAGGGAAACTTGTAGTACCTTCTCAAAGAAGGCACCACTGTTCCCTATCCGCTACCAAAATCTTGCTATGGAAACCCAATACACTATTGTTCTGGTGACATGAAAATTTTGTTGATCCTACTTTAATTTTCCTCCTTTATATTCTTTCCTGTTAAGACAAACAAGAAGAAAGTGGTAAATAATAAAAGTTACTCAAGTTGTACACTGTTCAAATTATACCTCAGAATCATGTGAAAAGAAGTGTTTGGAAGAATAAGTCTAATCTTTTGAGGGCAAAAATTCCAGACAAAAAATACTTTCTAGCCAAGGGTCAAGTATTTTAATTCAGAAATATGCGCTACTACCTCAAAAGATCTTCAATGCATATTTCTTATGCTCCTTTCTGTAGTTTGACCTTCCTATTTTCATTTGCAGTAACCTTTTTTCCCTTTTAGAAATGGAAGACAGTTGCATCACAAAAAGTTCTATTTTCTGTTGGGAAAAAACCCCAGATTTTTATGGAAAATTTTCAATTAGACCCAGCACCTGGTATAAAATATATGCTTTGTTCATGCTGGCTAAGGTAATTGGTTCCTCACTTCTGTTTCTGTTGGACCTATAGAAAAGTCTGGCACAAATACTTAGGCAGGTAGGATTTATATGCCATAGGAACACACAACATTAAAGGACATCAGAGTATTTGAGAAGCTGTAATAGTTCCACTTTGTATTGTGCTTAAAGTAAATTTTTAAAGTGTTGTATAAAGAGATTTTCTGTGGTGGTTTATTTAGTCCCATAAAATGTACCGGTGCCTTGTTTAATGGAAACAGGACGTAACTTTTCCTGTTCTTGTTTTACTGTGGGTTGGAGGAAAAACAAAATAAAGAAACAAAAGAAAGAAACAAAACATTATCAGGCAAATTATAAAAGATTTCATTACTGAGACAGGCAAAACTAGGGAGAAAATGTTAAAACACCCTTAAAGCCATTAACTAAGACAAATACTCTGTTTCACTCTTAAATGTGAAAGTCAGATGCACTGCTGGATTCTAATAAGTGGATTTTCTGTTTAGCCAGTTGTTTCTCTTCACAATATTCAGCCACCTAGTGAATTTCCATGTCTCTGTTCACGGCTTTCTGGAGACAGACATATAAAATACACCAACTTATAATTTTATCTGTGGATAGATGAGACTGCATATGAGACTGAGTCTAATTTAATAGCAGCCTAAAAATGCAGTAGAAAGCAAGAGTTTATTAATGATTTTAGGGCAAATTAAACTGGTATTACAAAGCTAGAGAAAAGCTAAGACAGCATGTTAAATGTGTTTGAAAAAGGGAAATGTGCAAACCAGAAAGATGGTTCTATACCAAATATAATAAATCATTGTATTGTAAAAGCATAAAATAAATAATACTGTTAACCTCCCTCATCACCAGTGTTCATAGAAGCTTATAGTGAACTTTAAATAACTATTGCATTACAGTCAGCTGCTTGAAGTATAAAAAAGACACTAGATGGCTGTTAGATTAACAAAGCTCTTTTGCTTATTTTGAATCAGAGAACCCAGAAGTTTGCTGTAGCATACATTTAGTCCCTACCAGTTTGGAGCTTCAGAGGTACGTCTCCCACACAGAACTTCAGAAAGGCAAAGAAATCAAGGTTTCCTGTTTCGTTCTCTGTGCAGAAGACCCCCCTTCAGGAACTTCATGTAAAGCATATTTGGCCACTGTGAGACTTCATCAAAGGGACTTTGTGCTCAGACAGAAAGAGCCTTACAATAAAAAAGCTTGGAGGTGATCTCTTTACCAACTGGGAAGGAATATTTTCATTTTCTTTTTTTTAGTGAGTTTAAAGTAGGAACCACATGTTGGTAATATTACAAGGTTTCCGAAAGAGAAGATGAAAGGTCTTAACTACTTTGCAGACAAGATGTCCCAGAAGAGTGTGTAAGAAAAATGATTCATAAAAATTTGCCTTTTAGGTGAATTTGGCCAAGAATAAAAGGATTAAAAGAATTATGAACAGTAAATGTGGCTTTTATTGCAAACAGTTTTGCATCTAATTTCTGTAGTACTGAATATTTCTGCTTTCCAAACTCTGAAAGCTACTTCTTCTCACTGAAGATTTTATAGCAGCAAAAGAACAAAGAACAAAAGAGCAATGCATAACATACTTAACCAGTAGTTGTTATCTTGGAGTTCTGTGTATATTCAAAGAATAGAACTAGACTGTAGCAGAGCATTAGTATGTTCAAGACACAGAAAGGCATTCATTAAGAGCACCTGATGCTTGTTCCTTATACTGTTTTAGACTCCCTCTTCACTGTCTGTGGAGGAGGCCTGAAATTAGCTTTTGTTAGTATTCCCCAATTACCAAAACATAGTTATCTGGTATTTTTTAGAAAGGTTCATGTGGTTATCAAACCCCGCTGTTTAAAAGCTGTAGAAGTTAGACTGTTAGTGGATTTTGAAAAATATGTTTTCCTCTGTATTTTTCTGTCTCCAAGGTTTTGTAGCAGTATTGATCTCCAAGTCAATGCATCATTGTGTTGTTCTGTGAGACCACTCATATCCTATTGCTATGTAAGTGTAGCTTCTGAAAAAAGTGCATTTTAAAGGAAATAATACTTGGATTACAAGCAAAATAAAAAGAAGGAAAAGCAACAAAAGGAATTTCACTTGAATCTTCAATCAATAATAGTTGATGTTATCCAGTGTTTAATTGGTTGGTTCTTCAAGTCTTTAAAATGGTGGATTACTTACCATGGTTAGTGAAACTGTTTTACAGCAGCTATGTACCTTTTTATTGATCAGGACTGTGTGCTTGGTCATGATTACACTGTAAATGAATAGTTCAATTGGAAAAAATTACTTGAGCTCTGTTACCTTTTAATAAATCACCACATGCTCACAGAGTGGTGCAAATCTTCAGTTCTGTTGCATAACTGAGTAACAGTATGAGACAATTTATAAGGCGGTGTTCTCAAACTGGAAAGATTAAAGTTGAAGTAGAAAGGACTTATGAGCTGTGAAGTTTGATGGAGTTCAACAAAGGGCTGTTTTGTTTTCCTCTTTTACTTCTTTTACTACCACTATATGGAAGTATACACTTGTTGAAATACATGCTTATCCATACACATGTATCTGCCTACACAAGTTTGGATGTGTTCTGTAAATAGAATTATGATCAAGCCATTGCATTTAGACATTTCCTGGTGCTTTATGTAGTCTTCAGTAAAAAAGGAATATTTTTTCTTTCTTCTTCTACTTTTAATTCTAGTTATAGTTCTGGTTTTAATTTTATCCTTTCTAAAAGTTTGGACTTCAGTTAAAGGTGAATGATTACCAGCTACTAACAGCAGACATTTAGCAGTTAGAGATACTTTGCCCAGAAGAACTAAGATGCTTATTACCTGTATTTTTTTTTCATTTTCTTTACTTCATTCAACATATTTCTTCAGGTTCTGTGAAATATAATAATTTAAATTAAAAAACTCTTTAAACTTCTTCTCTTAAGTAAGTGTTACTTTCAGAGTATGTCTTTTTACTGCTGTCATTAACAGGAATTCTACTTACTAAACTTCCAGCTTGAGGAGGATTCCAGTAACATCATAGCCAAGTATAGAAATCCCAAAAAGAACTCATTATCTAAATTGTGTGTCCTTGTATTGTTATACAAATCATTCAGCAAAATATTTCTGTTGTCATTAAACAGCCATTTGGCTTTTGTGTGCTGGTATTCAACCATGATGACTTCAGCTGAGGAGATATTTAGTGTTGCAGTGCATAAAATAAACACATAACTGTTGAGATGACATATTTAGGACAAAAGGATACATACAGTATTTAAAAGAAAAATTGCATGCTGAATATTTCTAGGTTTGAAACACTGTACTATTTGTTCATATAAATCCTTTGTGGAGCTTATTTTTCAGTTATGAATTCAGAGCACACCCTACAGCACATTTTCATGCAGGAGCAACTAATCAAGGGAATTCTTTCTATTATTTATGGACTTTACATTAGCTTAAAATTCCTTATATTTCACAAACAGTTTCTCTAGGATGGAGGAAAAGAACCTTCATACAGATTTTCTGGTTAGATTCAGTTAAATTCATGTAACATTACTACTTCTCAGCCTGTGTAACACCAGTTTTATCTGAAGAAAATGTTCTTGAGCTGAGAGAGCATGCTGCATATTTTAATGGAATTATGTTTCACCGGAAACATGGTGGGACAACAATTACAGCAAAGAATGTGTATAATGGAGTATGGATTGCAAAGCATGCAAGACAAGACTAGAGGAAGCTTTAAATATAGCTGATTACTGGGAGACTGTTTTGTTGATTGTAAATTCATACCATAATCAGTGTTCACAGTGTGATTGAGTAGATTTATTCAGAAAAATTCTGTTGTCTTAAGTAAAAAATTATTTACAACAAAGAGTCTAATTATCTGTGTATGTGCACATAAAATAAGCCAATAAGAGATTTATTTGTGGATTTTTTTCCACTGGTAAGACAGTATGTTTAACAGTGAAACCTTAGTATTTGAACAGTGAAAAAGTCATTTTCTTAATGTACATAATAAGTATAGCAATTTTTTGTCCTACAAGTGTCATTTTCTTTACTAGACATACCTTTTTGGTTTGGAGGACATTTTTCCTCTGAGCGACCTTTCAAACAATCATCTGTGAGCAGACAAGTGTAATGAATCATCTTCTGTTTTCACTTTAGAGTTCTACTAGGTATTTCTGACAGGGTAGTTCATTACAGTCTTTTCTTTCAGAAGTTGCCTCAAACTTTTTTTCCCCTCCTTAAAAAAAATATAAAAAATCAAGTGCTTCTGGAAAGTCTTGACATACAGGAAATTTAAGCAGTAATTCCAAATACTGGATAAAATGTGACACAAGCCAAGACAGTATTTGTGGTGGTAACATTTGATGTAGGAAATTTGCAGTTATATGCCTTTCCAAATGCAGACCGAAATCTCGAGGGGCAGGGAGGGGAGAAATTTCTTGCCCTTAGTTCGAGTTTATTAACTGAATATTTTTAATGGTTTGTTCATATACATAATTCCATTCAAGCAAAATTACATTTTTTTATTAGCAGAAAATTGCACGAATTGCAACAAAGTCTTTGATGTGTTTTATTGTTCTTTTGCTACAGAGAATCCTTATGCAGTAAATGTGCCTGGGACTGTGTCAAGGCAATGATACCAACTGGATAGTCTTCGTCTACTTGAGCCAATGCAGTCTCTGGAGCAGCATGGCTGCATGCTGCCTGATGGCTGGGAGGAATCCCTGCCCTGTGCTCTCCCTGCACTGTGCCTGTGAGAGGTTGTTCCAGGAGAAAACCTTCCCAAGTGCAATCTCACTCAGGCATTGGGTTGGTTTTTATATTAATTTACTGACCATGAGCCACTGAAGTAACTCAGAGGTTACCTTTAGTGGGTTAGCCTTCTAGACTGTTTGGCTTACCTAAAATAAAAGGGTCAAAATAATCCTAAATCTAAAATTATCTCTGTTAGAGACATATATATGGCTAGGCATGGAATTACACCTGTTTTCAATCATAATAATTTCTCCTATATAAAAAGAATCATCAAGTGATTCATGAAGGCTAATTAATTGAAGATTTTATGTTAGAAAGCCCATAAACGTCAGTAATGTAGAAAGCAAATTACTGTTTGAAGCTATTCTCCCACTAGTCAACAGTGTGAATAAAACAATAAAAAAAGCTAGACTTTATTTTTCTAATTATAACTCAGATCTAGAATGTAAACCCCAAAATTAGGTTAAAATAAATGTGATTACAATTTTTTTTCATAAACTTAATTTGAATAAACCCCCAATTATGAAGATTTTCACCTGCATTATTGGAGACTATCCTCTGAAAATTAATAAAATTATTTTTTTCTCTAAGTTATATTTGAGTCATATGCTCTTTCCAGTCAGTTTATTTAGAAACAGTTTATTTCATACTTGTCACTCTGCACAACTTTTACAATTCTGTGAATTGGTTTCATTTCCTTTCCTGTGCTTATCATGTTAACTAAGGAGGGGGAAAATACTTTATTTCATGTCCATTTTATCTCAAAATATATAATTAAACAAAAAATTGTTTCTATTTTTCTTGCATTTTTAAACTTGAAGATGTTATCTTATAGTTGATATTCTGACATTGTTTTAAGCTGTGAAATAGTTACAGAAGTATTTGCCAGACTACATATGCTTATTACATATGCTTTTAATTAAAAATCTGCATCAGAATTTTGAATGTTTTTCCCTACGGTGGATTAATGTTTGAAGAAGTTATCTTTCAACAGCATTTAATCTTTACCATCTGATTTCTTTTTCTGAATATCATGTATGCTAAGAGGCGAAGGTATAGCAGACGATAGTAAATATGAAAATTTCCACATGAAAATATGTGAAAAATTGAATATACACCAGTGTTTAGCTTTAAAAAATGTTCTGAAATATCTTTCCTAGTAAATATTTCATTTGTTTTATTTATTACTGGAATATGCAGACAAAAATACTATGGCATTAAACAGGAAAAACGTTGATAAAATATGCTAATTGACAATTAAAGCCAGTGATTCTGATATTATTTCCAGCACTAAAACAAAACTAAACAATAAACTTACCAGTTTGATTTCAATATCGGATTTTGACTTGGAATAGGCAGTAGCTTAAATAAGTATCTGAGTGCATTTTAATTAAAACACGTCTTCTCAGATGCTTCAAGGGAGACAAACAAAAAGGGGACCAGCTGCAGCTTTCTTCAGATAGCAGAGAGCAGAGGAAGTGTCATTCTCATTCTTTAATCATTATTTAACCCTTATTATTTCTTCATGACATTTTCAAATGTTTCCAAATGTAATTGATGAGTACAGTACTAAGATCCGTACCGTCAGTTACTCTGAAAAGTACAAGTGGAAATTCTCCAAGGAAATCCTGTGAGTCAAAAGAAATTATTTCTATACAAGAGCTATATAAACTTGATCCTCATGACAACACCACCAGTAATTCAAATAAAATCATATATAAACTGTCATTGTGTCATAGCAAAAGATACACCTGTTATTGCTGTCCAATGTTGGATGGATTTATAGAGTCACTGAGGAAAGCTGCTCTGGAGCTGGCCCAGTCTTCAGGGGATCAGCAGATCTTGGCACACAGGGGGTTTTCCTGAGGCATGGAAACACCAGGGCAGAGGAATTAGAAAGGTTAAGGCGCAAAAAGAGGCTAAGAAAGAGATAGACTGGTGATGCCATGCTTTGCCCTCCCTGAGACAGGAACAACCACCAGAAAAAAGCCAAAATCAAGGGGATCCTGTATCTTTCCCCGTGCGAGGCTGAAGGCAGTAGCTTAAAGGAAAAGTGGGAATGTGGGCAGGGTCACACTCTGGGTGGCAAGCAAGCCCCCTTCTTGTCCACCTTGTTGCCTTCCCAGGTGCCTTTGTACAACAGATATGAGTCTCTAGATGTGGAAGGCCAGTCCATGGATGAGGTGGATGATGGTCCATTTACACCAGAGGTGTTGCCAGGTTCAGAAAGACCTACCCCCAGTATCATGAACACCTCCACAAGGAAGAAAAGATGGGTTATAGTTGTAGGTGACTCCCTTCTGAGGGGAATAGAGGGTCCAATATGTCAGACAGACCCTCATTTTAGGGTAATCTGCTACCTCCCTGGGACTTGAGTTAAGGACATCACTAGGAAACTTCCTAGCCTGGTACAGCCCTCAGATTATTACCCATATGGGTGGCAATGAAGGCACAATGCATGTCCAAGTGTGATTAAAAGAGACTTCAGGGCCTTGGGATGGTTGGTGAGGGAAGCTGGGGCACAGGCAAGTGATGAAACAAACAATAAGAAGGGATTCTGCAGGTATGTCACCCTGAAAAGAAAGGTCAAAGAAAGCATTCCCACCCCCATGAACAAGACTGGCAAACTGGTAACAACAGACAAGGAGAAGGCTGAGACACTCAACAACATTTTAGCTTCATTCTTCACTGGCAACCTCTCTTCCTACACCACTTGAGCGAATGGACCTCCAGGGAGAGTCTGGGGGAGCAAAGTCCTTCCCACTGTAAGAGAAGATCAGTTGGTGACCACCTGAGGAACCTGAACATACATAAGTCTATAGGACCTGACGAGATGCATCCCAGAGTCCTGAGGGACTTGGCTGATGTAGTTTCCAAGACAGTCTCCATGATATCTGAAAAATTATGGCAGTCAGATGACATCCCCAGTGACTGGAAAAAGGGAAACATTGCACTCATTTTTTAAAAGGGTAGAAAGGTGGACCCTGAGAACTACTGACTTGTCAGCCTCACCTCTGTGCCTGGGAAAATCATGAAACAGATCCTCCTAGAAGCTATGCTAAGGCACCTGGAGGACGGGGAGGTGATTTGAGACAGCCAACATGGCTTCAACAAGGGTGAGCCCTGCCTGACCAATCAACTGACCTTCTATGATGGAGTGACTACATCAGTGGACAAGGAAAGAGCTACTGATGTCATCTATCTGGACTCCTGTAAGGCCTTTGACATGGGTCCCCACAACATCCTTCTCTCTAAGTCAGAGATATGACTTTTATGAGTGGACTGTTTGATTAATGAAGAATTGGTTGGACGGCTGCATCCAGAGAGTAGTGGTCAATGACTTGATGTCCAGATAAAGATCAGTGACAAACTGTGTCCATTAGGGGTCCGTATTGGGACCAGTACTGTTTAATATCTTCATCAGTGACATAGACAGTGGGATCGAGTGCATCCTCAGCAGCAAGTTTGCAGATGAGCAGTTTCCCGAGTGGAGCAGTTGACACACCTGAGGGGTGGGATGCCATCCAGAGGACCTGGAAAATCTGAAGAAGGGGGCCCATGTAAACCTCATGAGATTGAACAAGGCCAAGTGCAAGATCCTGTACGTTGGAGCAGTCCCTGATATCAGTACTGACTGGGGGATGAAAGGATTGAGAGCAACCCCGTGGAGAAGGACTTGGGGGTGTTGGTTGATGAAAAGCTCAACATGAGCTGGCAATGTGTGCTTGCAGCCCAGAAAGCCAACTGTATCCTGCTCTGCCTCACAAGAATTATGTCCAGCAAGTCAAGGGAAGTGATTCTTCCCCTCTACTCTGCTCTTGTGAGACCCCACTTGGAGCACTGTGTCCAGCTCTGGAGTCCATAGGAAAAGACAGGAAAGATACGGAGCTGTTGGAGTCAGTCCAGAGGAAGGCCACAAAAATGTTCNACGGAGCTGTTGGAGTCAGTCCAGAGGAAGGCCACAAAAATGTTCAGAGGGCTGGAGCACCTCTCCTTTGAAAAAAAAGCTGAGAGAGTTGAGGTTGTTCATTCTGGAGAAGAGAAGGCTCTGGGAGACCTTATTGCAGCCTTTGAGTACTTAAAAGGGGGCTCTGAGAAAGATGGGGACAGACTGGTTTTAAATTAAAGGAAGGTAGAATCATACTAGATTTAAGGAAGAAATTTTTTATAATGAGGGTGGTGAAACGCTGGAACAGGTCTCCTAAAGAAGTGGTAGATGCCCCACCCCTGGAAACACTCAAAGTCAGGTTGAGTGGGTCTCTGAGCAATCTGATCCCATTGAAGATGTCCCTGCTCACTGCAAGGAGATTGGACTAAATGGCCTTTAAAAGTCCCTTCCAACACAAAACATTCTATGATTCTATGATTCTATGATAATGTAATGTAAAAACACTGGTATTGATTCACAAAGGTTCTGCTACTTTCAAAATAAGCAACCTTCACCCTGCCATCAAAACAGGGAGTGAGGGGTGGAACAGTTTCACTTTCTTAGTCTAGATAGATACTGAAAAGCTCCTTCCTTGGTACTTGTTATATTCACACACTATTCATGCGAGAATAATTTACAGCAGAAGGGATTCAGTCTACATGAGGAATCATTGTCTGGAATAAATAGTACAGTGGTGGTATGGACAGCATAGAGAATAACCCGAGGTGAGCGGTAGCCAAGAGGGTGTGATGTGAGTTGAGTTACTCATGCTTTACTTTAAACTGTTTTACATTTCTTTGTGATGTGTAGGTGATATGATGCACAATGTGAATCTTAAACATTTGCATTTCTGTTCCAGCTTCGAGAAGGAGAAATATTGTGTTCTGTATTAATTGGATATCTTTGGCACAGGCTTTTAAGTGCGACAAATGGAGATGTGCCAAACTGCCTGAAAGTAATTCAGGCTGTCAGTGAACCACAGTTGCTGCCAGTGCGCAGACAGTTTCTAGTCTTCTTGGGTCTGTCACGTCTCTTTCACACTACCTATTTACCATCTGAATAGAGAGCCAGCTCTCTATGACATAAATAAATATATTCGTCTTTAATATGAGACTGTTTCTGTGAGGGACTTGTGTTACATTGTGACACACGTCATGAACCAACCTGTGCTTCTGCAGTGACACAAATTGAAGACAGGTCTCCTTAAGCAAACAACAATTAAAGTGCTGCTGGAAGCCAAAGTATGTAATTAATAAGCAAGTGACTTTGAGGTTGCCACATAATTTTCTCACGTTGGAACTGTGTTTGTGTTAGATTAGCTCATTCTGTCCAGGACACCTGAAAGTATATTTGTGATAGAACAAACAACCTACCCCTGCGGATGCAACAGCAGAAGGCTTTGTTGCTTTATGAGTCTGGTCCAAAGCAGCCTTATGCTCCCTAGTTTACAGGAAATCCAGAATAAACCTTTTATTTACAAATAGGGAACACTTGCCAGAACAGAATAAAAAAGCAGCTGATTAATCAGCATGCAGCTTTCATCTTGAAGGGCTTAGCTGCCTGGACCTTTTTAACATTTGGAAGATTAGCCTTGGTGAGAGAAATGTTGTGTGGAAATGCCTTTGATAGCTCTGTGATTAAGTCTATTATGCTTTGGAAAGGAGATAACACCGGGTTTGAACAAGTTTGTGTGATAGAACAGAGAATTTTCATGACTGGGGAAAAAAAAATTCCTCGTTATAGTTCTGTGCTGCTGCCCTTTGAAGCAAAATGAGAGGAAAGATTTCTTTGCTACTTCAGCTGATAAAATCTGCTTTTTGGAACATGACCAAGTCTCAACATATATCATCTATGAGAAATAAGGCAGACAAAGGATTGTATTCCTAAATAGGCTTGGAATATCTTGGCAACTGCTAAGAAAACACAAATAAGGAACAGTGCCCTGCTAGTTCAACCCTTAAATTATGCAGCTGTTCATTACCAGAATTATATATCTCATGCTGCCCTTTGGAAGGAAGGCATGGTGCACAGAGCTGGAACAATTACTGAATTATAGTACAATAAGAAAGACCTCCTAAAGTGTCACATGCATGTAGAGGAAGATAAGAAAGGCCAGTTTAAGTTCTTGGCATTTTAAAGGAGGCAATCAAGAAACCCTTTGAATTCTCTGGTTTTCTTTCTCTGCAGTTCATCTACATTTTTATGCAAGTCTGACAAAGCATCCCATTCATGTGTCAGCACTCTCGTCTCTGGATGCATTAGTGTTTATTACAAGCTGAATTTGCAGATGCTACCATTTCAAAACAGTAATAGAGCCAGTTGTGTGGCCTTAATATTTATATAATTACTAATGATTTCATGCTTCCCTCCCCAGTGCTTCTGAAATAAAACTGGCTACATTAGCATGGTCAAACATAACAGTGCTCGATACAATCCTGTAAGCCTAAATTGTTTTGCCATAACAGGCTTTGAATTTCATTCTGAAATAAAAGATGTTGAGTTAATCAGCTTACCATTAATGAATGATTTGAGTGACATATTTGGCACAGTTTTGCACATTTAGCTATGATCTGATTATATATATATATTATATATATGTATTTATATATATATATTATATTAATCACATATAAATTGTATGGTCTGAAGAGTGTGCTGGAGTGTCATGAGTCTTTTGTATTTGCTGATTCAAAAATAATATGTTTTATTTTTCATCTCCCAAAAGCTTATCAGGGACTATGGTAAGGAAATTAGCCTAATTAAATATTTTTTGTGCTCCTTATATTTTCAGATACCATTTCTCTTCATGCATTTGGATTGTACTGAGAATGTACATAATCATACCCATTCTTTTGGTGAAGCAAATGTCATACAATATTTCTAGTTAGGATGCTACTTATCCAGAAATAAAGCCTGTTGATATAAAGTAAGCGTTGTGCTCTCTCAGTATATTTAGTATTCAATATGTCTTTGTGTTAAATGCTTCCTGATTTCCTAGAGAAAGGTAATTTAAAAACACATCAGGTTCTCTCTTTTATTTCATTCAGTGAGAGTAGGAGATTTCAGTTATTTCTGTGTTTAAAAATTGAAAAAAAAAAAAAAGAATTAATAGATGTTGGTAGACTAGAAGATCACTTAAAGATGCTTTTTTGTTGTTCATCTGTTGTTTTATATTATTTTGTCCGGAGTTTTGAATTGTAATGGGTTCAGTAAATTCTCTGTAAATCAGAAACAAATTCTAAGTACTCATTCTGTAAAAAAATACAAAGGAATTATTAAGGAAGATGAAAGTTTTAGAATATGTCTCTCGGTTGTGTAAATATTATGCAACCTAAGAAAAAGTAAAAAAGAGCAAAACCTTTTGACTATATAGATGAAGAGAGGAATAACGTGCTCCTTGGAGGATCCAGCTAACAGGGTCTAAATATCTAGGGTTTGGGAATGACGTGTGAACACAGAGGGAGCTCTGATAGGCGAACAGAGTGGCTATGACTAAGAAACATCATTCCTATTATCAGAGCTGAAAGACACTTTTATTACTTTTATCTCAGATGCTTTGTAACTATGTTCACAGAGTAGCTTTACCAGAACTTCTAAGGATTGCATGCGAGGGTTCTTGTGTCTTTTATCATATAATCCATTCGTTTTGCTTGTTATAAACTAGTCATTAAAAGCTTGTGTCACTGCTAATATCGGTAAAATCTCTGTTGTGTAGACTGGACAGAAGTCACTTTTGTCTTTGCTGCTTTCTCAGTGACCCAAGAATAGGATGCTTGAGAGGGGAAAAAATTAACAGTCATTAATGCTTGTCACTGACTACTTGAACAAGCACCTAATCTGTAGTAAAAGCAGTGAAGTGCTTACATTACAAGTGAAAGTGTAACTGTCTTATGCAATTACAGCTCAAAAGTCTTTTAAAGATAAAAGACTTTTATTTAAAAGTCTTCAAGACATCTGTCCATTTTGTACTCAGTTTCCAAAACTGAAGTAGATGTAAATCAGAAGCAAACAAAGCCATATGAAAATCCACCATCGTGAGAGTAACTGTAGTTCTCTCTTTGTCAAAACCATGCTCTGGCGGAGGAGCCCCAACAGGGAGCTCATGTGCAGGCTTCTGATCTCAGGACCACATGTTCACGGTGTAAGTTACACATGGACACCACTGTTCCTGAACAGTTCCTCTTCTGACTGGTGTTGTGTTGTGAGTTGACTTGCTGTTTATAATTTGCTTATATTGTTTGTAGTTGATAAATAAGGTCAACAGAAGGGGAACATCAGGACAAGCAAGTGATTTTTGAAAATTTTTAGGGGAATGAAAGAGTTCCTGAGAGGAAGTAAGAGATGAAGTCTTACGGGTTGAATGGAAGAGAACAGAGGCCCCTCAGTCCCCTGATAAATATGCAAATAGCATAGGCATTATTTTAAAAGTAGAAACTGTATTTGGTTAAGATCTTGCCAATACAGATTTGAATGATATATACAGTTGTAAATGAAAGCCATTACTAGGACAATGTCAGATTGCTTGCTGAAAATTAAACTGGGAAACCTTGTCTTGCACTGATAGTTTTAAAAGTCTTTCTGATGGAATTGCTTTTTTAAAAGAAATTATATATTTATCCATGTTTTTAAACATACATTTTATCTGGTTTTGGAATATGTTTGATCTCATAAAAATTCTGGTTTTAGATAAGAGAATTGACAAACCATTACCTTTCAAGATTCAGAGCTCTGTTTTTGATCTTTCAGGAATATGATTTGAATAATATTTTGTGACATGACTAGATATTTGAGCTTGGTTTCCCAAATTTAACTGTCTCTTCAATCTATAAGATTTCTCTACTTGCTATATTTTATTTAGGGTGATAATGTTGTGTAAATGCGTTGAGAGAAAGACAATGTTTCTATTAAAATACAAATAGATGATTAAGTAATCAGTTTTTGTTTCTTGTCCTGGCAGCTGTCTGTTTAGCAATATGTCATCTTGCAAACGTATAGTTACAAGTGATCTGATTTCTTTTCATTTTTTTTTTATATGGCTAAGATATAATAGTACTGGCTTATTCTTATGTGTCTCTTACAGAGACAGATACGGGGGGGGGACACACCTAGCTTTAATGGTGCTATAAGAGTTGATAAAAACTAGGGATCTGGTTGGTGACTTCTGTGAGCTGTTCTGCCTGGAGAAGGAAAAGTAAATAAAAGATTTACATTAATTTTGTGATTCTTTGTTCCTTTGGAAATTGAAGAGGCCTTTTTTCTATGAGATTAATTTAAACTTTTCATATCTCTTGAAAATGAAATTCAGGCACTACAGGAGAACAAAAGAAAGTATTTCTAAGTAGGAAGAGTGCTTTCAGCCCAGACGCAGAAAATATGACACACCCCCAGGTCTGGCTTGCTAGAAGGGTTACTAGTCTGTCATCATTAGCACAATTATCTCAGTACTTCTTTTGAGTGACATAAGAAAACTCAAATTCGGGCCTGTGAGCTGCAGATAACTTTTCCTGAGAACAGAGAAAAGAATATCTATTTTGGCTTTAAACATTGGATTGTTAATATAGTGCTGTTATTATTGACAAGTACTTCTTTGTACCTGTTTCTCTGCACTCTCCAAATTCTATTGTCAGTCATTAACTCTAGACAACCTAACAGGAGATTTTTTTATTTGCAGCAACTTTGAATGCTTGCCTTCTCTTTATGGCTGCTGCTGCTGTTAAAATATTTATATCCTTGATTTTAAATAAATAAGGCCTCTATGTTTCTCTAAATCAATGTGGTTAAAAAACCCTTTCTCCCAAGGAATTCTGGATGAATGCCAATTTAGCCTTACAATAAAAAGGCACTTTACTGCTGGGGATTGTAAGCTCTGGCTGAAATATGAGGATGATTCTTACAGTGGTAAATTAGAAGTAATTCAGCTGAAGTCAACTAGTATTGGTATAAAAGAGATCAAAATCAGCCTTTGCATATATGAAACAAGCACATGCCACGAGAGTCACAGTATAACACTAGAAATGCGTTGCAATGATTTTTTCACTAAAAATTTGAACACTAGCAAACATTTCCTTGGTAGCTGTCTTAAAAGAGGACAAAGGTAATTTAAAAGGATGTATCATGTATCAGTGGGCAATGAACACAGAGGAGTCCTTTGTTGTTGCAGCTTTACTTGAATCATGAGACAAATGGAACAGTTTGTGGCAAAAAAGAAAAACTATCCTGTGTGAATTTTCTGGTTAAGGGAGGAGGGATACCCCCTCTTTCTAAAACATCACTGTTATTGTTATGATTAATCATAGTGTCCTTTACATGAACCCCATCCTTCAATGGCACTTGACTTCAGAGAGGTGTCAAATTTCCCTCTCTGAAAAGAAATTGGTTTGCAAGTTTTATTGTCTGTTCTTGGTTTCCTCATTTAACAGTCCAGAAGAAGTTTAAGTACTTATAGAGCATCCATTGCCATGGTATTAGGGAGCCATGTAATCCGCAGCCCACTGCATTGCCTTGCGAGGTATGGAAATGGTATTATCCTCTTTTTATAGGTGATCAGTAAAGACACCTAGGAACTGAATGACATAGCTGAGGTCACACACATTGTCTTTGATTCAGTAGATATTTTTGAAAGATCTTTCTTCTGTTGCTTCAGCTGTAGAAGCTAAGGTTCCTGATCTAGGCACTTTGGATAATTTAATAGTTAGCAGGAAGAAGTCGACACTTTCAGAGCACAATTCATCTTATCGTAAAGTAAAAACTAAAGGAGTTCAGATCAATGATGTTGTAAAAGAGCCTATTTAAAGAATCTAGATGATTAGCTGAAAGGTATTCTTCAATTACAAATGCCAGTATTTCACCAGGTCATTCCTACTTCTAGTACCTTCTTTTACCAGATGAGATTTTTCAGAAGTACGTGAATGCTGGACAGAATTCATACTGAAAATAAACACCTTCTTGCTAAGAATTCTTATCCTTAATGCAGAATATCCTCTCTGTAAGGAATTATAAATCCTTTTATCTGTCTTGTATTAGAAACAGTACATTGTGACTATAGTGTCTTAATGCTTTATTACAGTGCAAACTTCTATTATATATCAGCTGCTGTGTGACTATATTCAGATATTAAGAAATTACATGTAAGAGTGTAAACTTCCACTAATACGCACAGTAAAAATAAGTCTACTGTTTTTCTTGTGGGATTTTTGCTAATATAAGACTAAATGTTAGGAAGGGGTCCAGTGGTCTGTTAGCATAGAAAACCATGTAATCAGATTTATTCTCATGACAACACTATCTCTGTATTTATAAGGTAATTTTAAGTCTCTATTTTTCTACCCAGGCTCTTTGCCTTTTTTTCTCTCTGGTTTCATTCTCCTAAGTGAAACAAGCTAAAATCTCCTAGTCTTCCCTAATAAGAAAGAATCCTGTCTTTTTTTTCCTTTTTTTTTAGTTCTTATCTACCATTCTTAAAATTGATGTGTCGTGTCTTCTCATTTTTCAGTTGTTACAGTGTTGTATTTTCCTTTTTAATTCTGTTTAATTAATTCAGATCAATTATTATAGATTTGTGGTAACTCGTGCTTGCTTTTCTCTCCTCTAAGATTGGCTGTGCATATATGACATCTCAATGAGGTAACACTCATCTCATACTTTAAATATTTCTAAAGTTGTTCGGTGTTGAATTTGGATTTTTCCTTTAATTAATTCTGTCTGTTTGTCTGTAGTAAATGTCTCCCCAGCAAACAGCAGGTATCAGACAAAAGCACATCAAATATGGACAGGAAACCTTAGGTGCTATGCAACAGTTAGCATGAAGTTTAAGAAAACATTTCTAGTTAGTGTTGTGGCTGCTGCAGGCCATGCTGAGGTGAGCATTTGTGCAGACAAGTGTTGCAGTCTTCCTTAATCAGCCTTATCAACAAGGAGATCTTACTACGTCCAGGTTTTAGCTGTAAAATAGTAGGACTCCGAAGGCTAACTTAGTAAACTAGCATAGACCCAGAGAATACGCTGTCAGTACATAACTACTGGGATAAAGAATGTTTTTAATGTTGCTGTCTCCTGAAAAAAGAGCACTGTGAAAGGGATATGAAAGCCAGCAGTGAACAAATTACCAAGATGTCATTTATGTCATTTTCATGCTCATTGACAACACAGGTATAACAATTGACAAAGAATAAGTTCCTTTGAAAGTCAGACTACTGGGAAGTTGTAAATAGATTAATTAACAAAGAAAAAAAAATGCAGTGCTTAATAAAAAGTTTCATATTCAAGGTGTCTGCCAGGTGTTTTCTGCTTTCAGTGCTACTTTTCTCCTCACAGCAGGGAACAACATTTTCCATTTTAATCAGGGATACTGCTAACACTTAAAGCTGGAATGTGGGACCAAATGCAATTTACAATGTAATCCATCTTTTCCAACTTTTTTGAAGGGCTTGTCATCTCACCTTGCACTCAATAAAGCCATTAGCAGAAATTTCAGTCGTTGACTCTTTTTCAGTTTTGTTGGCCTGGCCCTCTGTCCAGAAATCCGTACTGCTATGGTGACAGAGATCTACAATACTGTGAAACTGAATGCTGTCCCTGGTATTTCTATGAAATTCCATTCTATTTTTGTGTCACAATGCAGAAAAAAATGAAATTTTTCTCTAGAGAATTTGTCCTGAGACTCTTTAGCATGTGTTTTGAGATCATCTGAAAGCCTTGCTAGAGTGGCAGCTCTGTTCTGTCCAGATGGAATCCACTCACAAGTAACAGAGCTCAGGAAACTGAATTACTTCAATGGATTTAATTTTGTAAATAAAAAAGTCAGCAGTTTGATATGGCAATTAGTTTTAAAGAAATAATTTATTATGTAAAGGAAAGTTTCCTAATCTGTGTGCGCACATTAAGAGATCAAATTGATGAAGTGTTATGGCAAAGCCAAAGCTAGGACACAGTTCCAGGTTAAAATGCTAAATCTAGTTATCTATAATGAAGGTATGTACATAAGAATTAGGTGCCTTAACTTCTCCTTATGGTTAATGGAGGTCTAGTAAAAAACGTCAATATAACATAAAGAGTTACATAGAGAGTAATATAACAATACTCTATGTTAGCAATGATTTACTTTAGTACATTTGGTTTGGTAAATTACTATATAATATTGAATGGACCAAGAGTTTACAGGATTTCTGTTAATTAAAACGAGAGATTAGAAAATACATGTATCTATGTCTCCTATGTATATATGTACATTGTAGACATCTGAATTTTGAATCTGAATCTCAGTCCTGTACTTTGCTCTTCTGTAGCACTTCATCACCTTGATCTTGTAAGTTGCAAATATACAAGATGAAACCTTCTCTTTCCATAATCAGTTCAGATTATTGTCTCTAGAGCTGAAACCTAGGGAAGAATGAATCCTACTTACTTAAGACTTGGTATTTCACAGAATCACAG
>VZRW01002601.1:0-10834 GCA_013398125.1 Aegotheles bennettii
GAACCAGGGGGTGGTGATCCGGATCTCTCTCTCTCTCCATCTCTCTCTCTCTCTTTTTCCCTTTTTTCTCTTTTTCTCCTTTCCTTTTTCTAAAAAACGAGAGTTTGCATGAGAAAAACGAGAGTTTGCTTAAACAGCTAAATGCAGAGCGTAACACCGCTCAACGACTCCACTCGGTCTTATCAGAGGCACTTGACCAGGAAAAAAATTTACGATCTGAGTTGGAGGAGTGGGGGCAAGGATGTCCCAACTGGATCGACTCAGATTCAATCCCAGACAGTGAGCCTGGATTTTCAAGCTTGGCACAGCTTGCTGAGAAACAGGGCTTAAAATCCCTGTATCCAGCTAAGGAGTTGGAGAAAAGCCGAGAAATATTCTATCCCGAACGTGGGAAGGCAAAAATGAGACCATTGATAAAAACTGAAACCACTGATACTGGTCAAGCAGGGGGGAACTCCACAAGTTACCACTCAAACGGTGCCATATCTGGCAACCGAACTATCTAAAATCCAGGAAAAATATACCAGTCTAGCTCGAGAAACTGAGACGGATTATGTGTGGAGACTATCACTGACCGGTGGTGATCGAGTTTTGCTGTCGGAAGATGAAGCTCAGGGATACTGAGGGCCAGGAGTTTTTCTAACTACTGATGATAACAGAGAGCCGTGGTCATTAACCCAGCGAGCTGCTTACTGGGCAGGGGGGCTGGACCCCCTAGAAAGAGGGGAACCAGTATGTATTGAGACTCTGACTATAGAACATTTGACAGAAAGCTTGCAAAAGGCTGCTTGTCTTCAACTAATGCACCATAGGCGCTTAGTCCTTAAACAACCCTCCCCAATGTTATTGGTTGCTAATCCTGATAGATCCTTTGATCCGAGGCCTGCCTGACTCTTTGAAGCTGTATGCAGTGCAGCTGTATGATTGTTTACGAGATGCACTAACCCCTCGAGGCAGTAGACGAATTGGAGTAAGAGACCCCATGACTTGGGGAGAAATAGCCCAAGAGTTAATAAATTATGGCAGGAGGATGGGGATCACAAGGGGAAGTATGAAATCAAAAACTTCTGTGCAGAGAGTCGAACAGCAAGATAATAAGGTCCCTCTCCCACGAGCTTCTGGGGCAAGGAGAAACCTGTTGTGGGCAGAGGAGATGAAGGAAGGAATTCCCCGGAGTGTGATGGATGGTTTACCTACTGTTGTTTTAGAGAATCTTGTTCAGGCATGGAGGACTAGCAGGAAGGTACCCCCCAAATTTGAGCAATTGACTTGTATGAAGTCGGGGATCGAACTCTCACTCAATACCATGGCATCTGTTACCTCCCAGTCACCCACTGCCCCCGAAGAAAACCTAGTTAACCTCCAGACGGGAAACTAAGTGTGACATCTCCAGTTAGTGAGCTGGGGGACGGCCAGTGGGCTCATTTAAGAAGTCTCACAGAAAACAGTGATTTGTTAATTCCCCTCGGTCCCTTTAAAACCCCAGTTGCATTTCTAGTGGACACAAGGGCTCAAATGTCAGCACTTCGGGCAGATGTTGCTTATCACAATGGCATAGTTGCTGATAAAACCCAAATTTGGATTACAGATGTTTTTGGAAACTCTAAGTCACAGCCAATGGCCCGAGTCAAGTGCTGGCTACCTGGAGATGTATCCCCTGTAGAGGTCACAATGATATTGGGATTTATGCCTATGAACATTTTAGGACTTGATTTATTCAAGGGGAGAGCATGGATAGACTCAAAAAGAAGGGAGTGGAAATTCGGACTACCCACAGTTTCTATAAGACTTTTACAACTAGTGCCTGCACTTCCTCCTTTTAAAACTGTTAATGTCAAACCCTATGCCCTACCACTGGGGGCAAGTGAAGGGATCACTCCTGTGATAGCTGAATTGAGAGAACAAGAGATAATTGTCCCCACTCACTCACCCTATAATTCTCCGGTGTGGCCAGTCCGTAAACCAAACGGAAAGTGGCGATTGACAATTGACTATCGGCGCCTAAATGCTAATACAGGCCCCCTAACAGCTGTGGTGCCTAACATAGCTGAACTGATTGCAACCATACGAGAACAAGCTCACCAGATCTTAGCAACTATTGATGTGAAAGAAATGTTTTTTATGGTCTCCTTACAGGAAGCTGACAGAGAACGCTTTGCCTTTGCATGGGAGGCCGTGCAATTCATATTTACATGTCTACCCCAGGGATATCGCCATTCACCGACCATCGCTCATTGTGCATTAGCACAAGAGCTTGCTAAAATACACACACACACCCCCCCCCGGGAAGGCGTCAAAGTTTACCAGTACATCGGCGACGTACTGATTGGCGGCCCTGATGCTACCACAGTGGGACAAACCCAGACTGAGATAATCACCCACCTGGGAAATTTAGGACTCCAAATTCCAGCCGAAAAGGTGCAACTCCCATCCTCTGAGGTAAAGTTCCTGGGTATTTGGTGGAGGGGAGGAACAGTGTGTATTCCCCCTGAAACTTTAACTACCCTCGATCAGGTAAAAATGCCAGAGAATAAGAAGGAACTGCAACATGCCCCAGACCTACTAGTATTTTGGAGAAAACACATTCCAGATTTCTCCATCATAGCTCGTCCTCTCTATGATTTAACATGTAAAAGGGCCAGGTGGGACTGGACCCCTATTCATGAAGAATCCTTAAAGTTGTTCATTTTTGAAGCTGAGGTATCTCAGGCTTTAGGGCCAATACACCCGACAGATCCACTCCATATCGAATGGGGCTTTGCAATTCATGGATTATCCATACATATGTGGCAGCGCGGGCCAGAGGGTCTGACGTGTCCTATAGGGTTCTACTTGCGCAGTTTTAAAGATGCATGTGCTGGTTTAGCAAACGGCCAGGGCAAGCCACAAACCAGACAGAGTTTGTTTCTATCACTCCCCCCGAAAAAAATAGAAGGGGAGTAAGGAAGAACAGGCTCAGGTTGGAAATTAAAAACTATAACACATTTAATGGCACAGGGAGAGAGAGTAACAGGTGGGGAAAAAGGGGAAAATGCATATATACAAATATATACAACCCGAGCTCCGATGACCGGTGATACAGGCTGCTGAAAGGTCCTTCACTGCAAAGCCGATGGGGGTGAAAGATAGTCCAAACTCCAGCACCCGATGCACTCGGAATGCTGCAGACCATGTGGCGAGCTGGTAACAAAGCTGGGCCTTTTTCTGTGCTGGCTCCACGTGGCGACCGGCAGGGAGTGCAGGAGCGAGGCAGAGAGCAGGAGAGACGAAGAGACCAAGAGAGCGAGAGAAGGGGGGGAAGCCCCCAGTCCTCCTGGCTTTATAGAGTCTGGCAGGAAATAGGTGGAATACTGACACCTGATACCTGATACCTGACACCCAGACCCCTTTTCACAACAGGGTCCTAAACTCCACCCCTTATTCATTGGGTCCTGGCAGCAAAAAAAACAGTAAGAATTTTGCCTGCCCCTTTCAAACTATAACAATGCAGAAAAACGTTACTCATCTTGGGAGAAGGGTCTCTTTGTGGCTAGCCTAGCTTTGCAGGAAGCTGAAAAAATCATACGACAGCAACCAATTATTCTATGAGGACCTTTCAAAGTCTTGAAACCGGTGTTGGCTGGGACCCCACCTCCTGTGGAAGTAGCACAGAGAGAAACAGTGAGGAAGTGGTATGCGCAGTTAAATCACTATTGCCACACACAGCAGATAGAGGAGGGAATGCCTAAAGTGCTCCAAATACAAGACCCACTCCCCAATCACCCACAGAACCCCCTCCCTCATACATAAAACCCGCTCCTCCATTTGAGCCTCATCTGAAAAATGTATGGTTCACTGATGCATCCGCTCAAAGTGAGGGGAAGGTATGGAAATACCATGCAGTAGCCCTGCATGTCGACTCAGGAGATCGAATAGTGACAGAGGATGAGGGGAGTGCCCAAGTAGGAGAGTTAATCGCAGTATGGAGTGTGATTGTTAGAGAAATTGAAGCAAATGAGCCCGTGTTTATTTACACAGACTCATACGCTGTGTTCAAGGGGTGTACTGAGTGGCTCCTGTTTTGGGAAGAAAACCAATGGGAAGTAAATCGAGTACCAGTGTGGCAACGGGAAAAGTGGGAAGAAATCCTAAAAGCCACCAAACAGAAACCCTTTTTGGTAGGATGGGTTGCCGCACACCAAAAGGGAGAGCACCCTGCTCACCTCCTGAATAACCAGGTAGATTCATTAACCCGCCTAGCAGGACTAGCCGTGGAAGGAGAAGAAGAAAAGTGGGAACATTTACTGGAATGGTTACATGTAAAACGGGGTCACTCGGGAGGTAAAGATTTATTCAAAGAAGATGTTAGCAGAGGGTGGGCAGTAACTAGAGAATCGTGTAATACTATTATCTCCGCCTGTGGTCAATGTCGTACACGATTAGGAAAACACGATCCCATGAAAGACCAACCCCCTACACTTGAGAACAGGCTGGGGACTGTGGGAAACCTGGGAGATAGATTACATTGGCCCTTTTCGAATGTCAGAAGGTAAACATTATGTATTAGTAGGAGTAGAGGTAATATCGGGATTAACTCTGGCAGAAGCAGTGCCACGAGCCACCGGAGATAATACAGTAAAAAGTTTGAAATTGTGGTTTAGCTGTCTACCCAAACCCCAATCTATCCAATCGGATAATGCAAGCCATTTTACGGCTGGGGTGGTTTCTTGAACCACCATGGGCACAAAGCAAAGGGATCCAATGGATTTTCCACATCCCATATTACCCCCAGGCAAATGGTATCGTGGAACGTACCAATGGACTTTTTAAGCGAGCCCTACAAACCTCATGAGTCTGGGTGGGCATCTCGATTGTTGGATGGTGAATAGTCGGTGGGGGGGTGAATGGATGTCCCCACCTTACTGCTTTTTGTCCTAAAGCCCCACTCATACTCCCAGGCAGAAAAGAAACAAAAAGTCCAGTAAACCCACTCCACCACCCAGGACAGCCTGTCCTGGTAGAACTACCGGGTGCTATGCCCCTTGCCCTGAAGACCCCACTCAATGCATATGCATGGGTAGCTACTGATGCTTGTGGGAAAGATCATTGAATCCATACTAGATGAATCATTCCATCCTTTTAACCATCTCGATGTCGAGCTGAGTTGTTTTATCTTATCTCTTGCAGACAGAATCCCGAGACCAAGGGACGAAAGGGAAGAAGACTTGTCTTATGTCAAGTTTGGATGTCCTCAAAGAAAAATATCTTTAGTAGTAACAATAGTTATTTTTTTTGCATTTGTAATTATGTGCTGTGATTGTAACCAGCTTTATTGTTGAAAATGCAACAGCTAAGAATGGTATTTTTAACCTGCATTAGAAAAATATGTCTTGGTCTAATATGTTTATATGCATTATGGCAAATTTACTGTTGGAGTCAGGAATGTACTCAGAGTAAGAATAAGCGAACGTTATCCACCCAAGCCACTCATGGTTTAGAAGATAGCTTGGTCCTGACTTTGATAAAGGGATTTGCAACTACTCTCAATGAATCTAGTATTACTGCTTGCTTGCCTCTGCCTAAATCTGTAGAAGACCCTCTTCCCACGGGTATCCTTCCCACGGACACAGCAGGGAGTTTATTACGAATGTGGAATGCCCGGGGTGTCCTTGAAATAGTAAATCCATATTCCTCAAATGGAAAGCAAGCTCTTGTACAAATTAAACAGCCATTCAATTTTTCCACCATTGATATCACACCCTGCACGTATTATGGTGATGGTTTAAACGTAACTTTTACTTGTAATCAGATTTTGTGGGGGACATCAGATTTACAACCCTGGGGACGAGAAACTAACGTCCTACAGTATAATCAACCCATAAACACAACTTGATGCATTCAATGGATCAGAGGACAAGATTGTCCCAAGAGGAAAGTACCACATGATAAGTGAGCCTGGTTTGGGTTAGACGGTCAGAGCTTCACACCTTTTGAACCAGGATTCTCTTTTGCCTCAGCATCAAACAAGTCAGTGTCGTGGTCTTGCCAAAATGTAATAAATTGCTCTAATTGGAAAAAATATGATTGGGTCAAATACTATTGGCCACTTTACATCACCTTAAAAATGGGCTGTTTATGCCGAAATCGAAGTATAGCATACAAGTCAATTAGTGAGAATTTTGCACCTCATAACAACTGTTATGTTGCCCCTGGTGACGCTCCGGCTGGTTTGATCTGGGTTTGTAGTGATGGCAATATGTATACTTCTTTATGGGCTGAGTTACCTGAACTCCAATGTTCCTTCGGTCTCGCTACGTCATGCCCCTTATGGAAGTGAACTCCTGTCTGGCCCCACTGGATAACTCGCATGAAACGGGCAAAGGTGATACTGCACGGGGAAGTAGAAGAGTGGCAAGACCCAGGGGCAGCCACCCGCATTGCCTGGGGAATGGAAGGATTTGGGGGATTTGGATCTGCTACCACGCAAACGCGATTATGGCTGAGTAAGCTAGCCTATCAAGCAGAAAAACTAGCTAATGCTGCCGAAACCACTATACAGTTGCTTAATCAGCAATTGCAAGCTACATCAGAAATGGCTCTTCAAAACCGCATGGCACTAGACTTAATGATGGTGCATCAAAATGGACTTTGTGGTTATTTAAACCTCTCCAGTACTGATTGCTGTATCCATATCCCTAATGTTACACTGGACCTCAGTGTTCAACTAGAGAAGATTCGACAAGTGGCAAAAGATACCCGTGAGCTTTGAGAATCTATGAATACTAACTGGCTTCTACAGACACAGCCAGGCAGCAGGAAGCAGTAACGCTAGATGGCATCAGTAATCACAGGTTCAGACAAAGCTTGGCTCTGATGGCCCAGGGTAGGAGAACTGAACTATTGGGATCCATTCACAGCAATCTGTTAAGACAAGCATTTGTTGAACAGTATGAATATAAAAATTAAGCCGATGCACTGCAAAGACAGCTTTTGTTTGATGAGCTCCCCAGCAACAGGACCCTGCAAGCTGGTTATTACCTATGCCTCACTGTTTGTAAAGAAGGTGCGAGTGGCGCCTGGAGTGCATTTGGGACATGCTGAGGCATTAATTATGGCCAACAGTAACTACCGGATGGACTGGGTGCTGTCACGGTTTAATGCTGGTCCAGCAATTAAACGAATGACAGATGCTCTCTATTACCCCTCCTCCCTTCCCAGAAAAGGAAAGGAGAGAGAATAAGGGAGAGACACTTATGGGTTGGAAACTAAACTACACAGCTTTAATGATATATACATATATACACAAAACCAATATCATGCTTCCTCCCCCCCAATAATGCTCACGTGACCCCCGAGGCTGGTACAAGTTAGAAAATTATACTCAGCCTAGATAACAATCATGAGCTGCGTGCTTCTAGCAGTGAAGGCTGAGTGCCAACACTGCGAGCACAACAGCTCGAGCGAGAAACTTGGCGAGTGGGCCTCAGGCGTGGGACGGCCAAAGAGACAGACAGATCTCCTAGGAAGGCAGTCATAGACAAAGAAACAAAACTTGACCCCGCGATCCCTCAGATTTATACCGACTATGACGCTTATGGGATGGAATACTTTGGTCAATTTTGGGTCACCTGTTTGGTCCTCTCCTCCCCTCAGGAGGGGTGCAGGTGTTACCCCCCTTGCTTCTCCTTTGGTCTGCATACCACTCTCTAGCAGTAACTATAAACATCGAGCGTTATCAATCCCAAAGGCGGACACTGACTGAAAAACATGCCGTTAATTTCAGAAAGTGCAGCTACTTAGCAGAGACTTAACTGAAAAGTAAAATTACTTAAAAGAAAATTGGTTCTATCCTGGCTCAAACCAGGACACTCCTATATCGATACATGTGTTTGAGAGGCTAGGTTGGATCGCCATTATGCTGCATCCCTCTCATCCTCTTTCTTAGCTTCTTCCTCCCGTTCGAGGGTACTATGCAGCCTGGTAATTTCATCCCAGGCAATGTCTGGAATACAATTCAGGAGGCCAGTCAAGGCACCTTTACCTTTACCCTGTTTGCAATGACTGGCCTTACACCACCATTCAAATTCATCCCTGATATCCTGGGGGGTTCATCCAATTATCTCAGACCCAATCCTCCACTTATCTGGGAGAGCTCCTTTCCTAACACCTCCAATAGGTGTCAGAAAGACTCCATCTTGTCCATAACAGCAATTAGTGTGGTCTGAACACTAATGGAGCCTGACAACATGTAATAAACCAAATTTTAATAAGACAGTAAGAAAGATGAGCAACAACGTGCCCACATGGCTACTCACCCAATCACAAATAGCAAACACAGGATTATAAGCGATGCTATGGCTCCAATGGACTATCGGGAATACTTAATGTCTGGATCATCTGACAGCAACAGCCAATCATGCAAATGCCTTTTGAATGTGGGTAAGAGTTGCCATGTGGGTGTGTTGTTGCTCATGTTCCTTACTGCCTCAGTAAAGTTTGGTTTATAACATGTTGTCAGACTCCATTATTGTTTGGACCACAGAGCATCTATGAAGAGAATTGGCTTGAGGCCTCAAAATTATGTCTTCTTTCTGCCTGTAATCTTCAACATATTTAGCCTTTTTGTCATCATCTGTGCACCAGGCTGGGTAGCCTGAAGCTTCCTGTTTCTGGCAGAGGTGGAGTTTTATATAATCTGAGAAAAGACTGCTACTCTCTGTTCAAAATGCCAAACCTTTCTTCATCACTGTGAGTGCGGAGGGCCAAGGTGGGTTTCAGTACAAATGCAGCACAAGTATGAAACAATAGCTTGCCATTTACCCTCATGGGAAACACAGGGGAAAAGAGCCCCTGAGGCAGGTACACCTTTACTTTGACCATCCCAAAGTAGTCTGTCAGGGTGTCAAAATTCTCAAAGAAAGCTTTGGGGTGCCCAAGAGGGTATTGTTTTATTTTGTTGATGAAGGGCTAGAGGCTAGTAAAATCACAGTAACGTATCTTTTCATCATGTGTTTCTTTGTAATACAGACAAATGGCATTTGTCCTGTGTGGTGGGTTGACCCTGGCTGGATGCCAAGTGCCCACCAAAGCTGCTGTATCACTCCCCTCCTCAGCAGGACAGGAGGGGAAGAAAAATAAGATTGAAAAAAAAACTTGTGGGTCAAGATAAAGCAGTTTAATAAAGCAAAAGCAAAGGCCACATGTGGAAGCAAAGGAAAACAAAGATTTATTCTCTACTTTTGATCTACTGATTTTGTCATATCAACCCACTGCTGCTCCCATATAGATCCAATGCTTAAACCCACTCTGTTTAGGTGGTCCATCTTTTCTTGTGTTGTTTAAAACATCCAAAGGTGGCCCCCACCAGAGGGTTCCAGTCATTTTTATGGTAGCATTCTATACAGTCATGGAAAAAACACCCATTAAAGTAGTATCCTACTTGATATTCACCAACTTGTAATGCATGACGGATATGAATATTTTTTAGTCACGTACATAAGCCAAAGTCAAATATCTTTTTCCTCAGATGGTAGCCATCTGGAGGGTGGAGTGCAATTGTATTAGGTTTAAGGAACATAAACTGGTATGTGGCCATGCAGGGAGAGGTCAGTGTAGTATGCTGAAAGGGGTCTATATAGCAATACACCTTCACCTTTCCACTGTCTCCTTTCTCAGAATGTGCAACGGGTAATAACCATAATCTCATTCCTGTACGCAGTTCTTCCTCAAAATTTTTGCATTTTTCTGGCAATAGTAACTCGGAACTTTGTGCAAGTCAAAAAATCTTCTCCTGATTAGCTGTGTGCCATGCCAAGAATTGCTTTTTTTCCTCAAGCATCATGCTGTCCACCCCATAATCTTCCAGTGGTGGAAGGGAGCCCACATAACTTCCACCATGGGAAGGTTATGTGGTGGACACCGTGACCCTCAGCTTTATACTGAGTATGACACGTGTGGGATGGAATACTTTGTTTGGTAAATTTGGGTCACCTATTCAATCCCCTCCTCCCCACAGGAGGATTGCAGGTGTGACTCCCATTTCCTCCTTTTTGCTTCCGGTGCACAAGAAGTTTAGCAGAACCAAGCAGCGACCTTGGTTCTGGATACTATTCTCCAGCAGTAACTATAAACATCGAGCGTTATCAACCCTAGAGGCAGACACTGACTGAAAAACATGCTGTTAATTTCAGCAAGTGCAGTTACTTAGAAGAGACTTTACTAAAAAAAAAATTGGTTCTGTCCTGGCTCAAACCAGGACATTCCACCCCTTATTCCATACCATTTGCATCATGTTCAGGTCATTACTACTTTTGTCTTCAAATACATATATATACAGATCAGTAGTCCATCTTTCTATACCGAAGTTCATTTAATCCATGATTGCAGATATCCATCTATGATAGCAGTCTCTCAGGACAAGAGAGATGGTATGAAAGTTGTCACAGTTCATACCCACAGGTTACAGGTTATAGATGTCAGCCTTGAGGAAGGTACTGGATGCAACACGATGAAGCTAGTTCCAGTTTCATCGCCATGATCTTATCCTGACACTTATTGAATACCGTTAGTATTATGTAACAATTAACATATGTGGGGCTCAAACCCACGACCCTGGGACCAAAAAATTTCATGCTCTACCGACTCAGCCAGTTGGGCAAAATTAGGCATTCACACCCAGAGTTAGATTCCCTTGAGGTACACATTGGACTTCACCATCCTGCATCATCACCCACCACTTTCACAACAAAGTAGGGTCCATTATCAGAAGATAGGCCCTCAGGAATCCCAAACCTAGGAATTTCATGATCAAAGCGACCATGAAATGATAGATATTTTGATCCTTGGAGAAGTCAGG
>VZRW01002602.1:0-12837 GCA_013398125.1 Aegotheles bennettii
AGAGCGTGTAGCATGGTGAGTGCTGCACCAGTGCTCGCAGCTGGACTGGGCTTCATCTCCCTCCACTCTTCTTTCTCTCGTTTTTTAGGAGTCAGAGTGTGTCACCACCTTTGCCCACCAGACTCTGGAATATGAAATTGCCCCTGGTAACTAATTCCAAAGCTGATTTTTTTTCTTTTTTTATATATATTTTCTCTCCTTGTTGGCATTTTAATATCTTTCTCCTCCCCCATCCCCCTTCCAACTGGAATATAAGTCTGAGCTGGACTGAAAAGGGGACTCCTGCCCCCTTTTTACTGGTGCTGGGAACCAGTAAAACACTTGGGAACTGGCACCTTTTTGGCAGCCAGCCACGAGCACGGATATAATTCCCTGGAATATTATGGATCCATAATCTTTCCCTGAGTTTTGATACAGCTTTATGGCACCATCCTTCTCCCTCCCCTTTAAAACTTTAGCCCTGGCTTAGCTCGGGAGCCCTCTCAAGTGGCAAAAGGAGGGATCAGTGGAGGAATTGGATCCGATCATTGTAATTAGGAGACTTTGGGAGGGTGCCCAAGGCCCAGCTCCGGTGACCACATCCGTGATCCTGCACCCTGGGGACGTGGTGCAGCGAAGGGGAAAGCTGAGGGTGCCCCAGCTGTGATGTTTTTTGATCTCTTCTCCCTCATAAATCCCCATGGAGGAGTTTGGGGTTCAAGCCTAGGTGCAGGTTTGCCTCTTGGGGGTTAAACCCCCCCTGGCCACTGCCCCTTTTGGGGGAGCTTGGCGTTATTTGAGGTTTCTTGGGTTTATTTTTGAATCCCTGCTCCCTTTCCCTCTGTCTCCCCCCCCCAGCCCCTCTCTGGTTCCCTCGCCAGGAGTTTGTTTAAGCTTTTTACCATCTGTCTCTCATTGTAAAAGCAAGAGGAGCCAGTTGAAAACAAAATGATTTCTCCTTATAAAGCCCGTGCTTGGCTCCAGACTCTTGATTAAAGACCCAACGGTGACTCCCCTGGAGGGGGAAGAGGTTTGTGGACGATTGGACTCGAATCTGCAGCAGATCCAGCTGCTGCCCATGCCTCGACTGCCCTCCACGACCTCCTGATTTCCATCTCCTATGAAAATAAAGGGTTTTTTTCCCACTGCTCCAATCCTGACCAGAGAGGAACTGGGGGGAGATGAGAGTCCACAGCTGCTGTGGTGGTGGTGACACAGCCATCCTAGGGCACGAGCACGAGTGGGTTTTAATCCTAAAGGTGAATCTTGTGCTGCTGAGCCATGCTACACTCATCTCCTGCCTTTTGAAGGACTCTGGCTGGAGGATTTGAGGGAATAATGGATGTGGGAAGAGGTCGGTTCCTTTCCAGTGGCTGTTGCAGAAGGGGAGGGGTGAACATTCCATAAACCTGCATCCCGAGTGTGTCTTTTCCCAGAGGTCTTTAAAACAGGCACTGTCAAAGCTGAGAGACGCCCACGCCGAGGTTTTTCCTCTTGGATGGCAGCGTTTCCCACCTGGGACAAATTCCCCTGGCTCCAAAAAAAAAGGGGGAAAACCGTAAAATTCATTTTTCTTCCCCAAAATGGATCACCCAGCGAAGGGAATGGCCACATCCTGCTGGGATTGAGCTGCTCCTGCCTGCCTGCACAAATCCGTGGCTGTTCTGCACCAGGGACCACACGGCTTTGGGATTTGGAATTCCCACTGGGAAGCAGAGCATCTGTCGCGTTGTCCTCCCGAGACGTGGAGTGGATTAAACAGCCTTGGAACCTCCCGGAGGCAATTAATTAGCTAATCAGCTTGATTACGGGGGCGTGCCCCTGCATTCAGTATTTATAAGTAACTTGGCCTGGAAGATGTGAAGTCCAGATGTTCCCATCAGCCGTTTTTCCTTCAAAAACCATTTGATCTGAGCCCAAAATTCACCTCCTCATGAACCCACGAGGTCCCAACTCTTATTTTACATTTTTTTATCAAGCTGTTGCCCTTTTTTGCCATTTCTGAACTTGCAGAAGCCAACCTCCACCTGCTACCCACCTGCTCCTCTCTGTGGAGCCCAGATTGTGGATTTAAACCCAAATTGTAACCAATTTGAGGAGAATGAGTTAGGAGAAGGATGGGTTGAACGCCTGGGAGGTGGCCCCGAGTCCCTGGCTCTGTGCTGACCTGGTGGGGAGCTCTTGGAGACCCTTTTTATCCCCCCCCCATCTGTGAAATGGGAATAATTCTGTATTTTCTCCTCTCCTGCAGCCCTGCTGGGGCTTCATCTTTTGAAGCCACCCTGGAGAGGACGTGCAGTGAGAGCTTGAAACCTTGGAGAGGTACAAGAAGCTTTAGTTTAGAGGCAAAGTTTGACTCTATGAGAAGTTCTTGGTGTTTATTTGAGGGAAAAGCAATTTCCCTGCCCTTTTGGTACCAGAATCTGCTCAGACATTGAATCAAGAAGCAAATGTGACCTTTTGCATCCCCGGATCCAAGCAAAGTAGAACCAGATCTAAATATTTACTGTTCTGCTGCTGCTGGTGGGGACAGGGGGAGTCCAAGCTTGACGGTGCCTGTTTTAAGCCCTCCACCATCCTTAGAGAACCCAGAGCTTGGTTTTGGAGCTGTGTCTGCCCGTGGTTGGTAACAGCAGCTGTTTTATTTTCTTGCAGCACATGGTTATGAGCTTTAGGGTGTCGGAGCTCCAAGTTCTCCTGGGCTTTGCTGGAAGGAACAAAAGTGGAAGGAAGCACGAGCTGCTCACCAAGGCGCTGCAGCTGCTCAAGTCCGGCTGCAGCCCGGCCGTCCAGATGAAAATCAAAGAACTGTACAGGAGGAGGTTCCCCAGGAAGATCCTGACCCCCTCGGACCTCTCCATGCTCCACGTGCCAGGGGGGCAGCTGCCCACGGCCACCACACTGACGCCAGGCACCATCTGTCACCTGCCCTATGACCACGGCTCGGCCGGCACCGTGGCACCGGCGCTGCTGCCACCGGTGCCCAAGCACGAGGGGGATGTCCAGCACCTCTCACCCATCCACCCCGTCCATCCTGATGTCAAGATGAAGAGGTTGCCCTTCTACGATGTCTACGATGAGCTGATAAAACCCACCACGTTAGGTATGACCAAAGCCACGTGTGTTCTACAAGTGTCTATCAATTTATAACCATATATTTATAGATATTCAGGTTATTGACTGAATCTCTCCCTGCTCACAGAATCCCAGAATCCCAGAATCCCAGGGGTTGGAAGTGACCTCCAAAGCTCACCCAGTCCAACCCCCCTGCCAGAGCAGGGTCACCCAGAGTCCATCACACAGGAACGCATCCAGGTGGGGTTTGGATGTCTCCAGCCAAGGAGACTCCACCCCGTAAACCCCTTTGGGGGTCCAGAACCTGATGCCAAACCACCTTGTAACCCCTCTGGAGGGACAGAACATGACCCCAAACCACCCTGGGGTGGCAAAACCAGACCCTAAACCACCCCGTAACCCCTCTGGAGGGGCAGAACACGACCCCAAACCACCCTGGGGGGACAGAACCTGACCCTAAACCACAGAATCCCAGAATCCTAGGGGTTGGAAGGGACCTCCAAAGCTCATCCAGTCCAACCCCCCTGCCAGAGCAGGGTCACCTAGAGTCCATCACACAGGAACGCATCCAGGCGGGGTTTGAATGTCTCCAGCCAAGGAGACTCCACAACCTCTCTGGGCAGCCTGGTCCAGTGCTCTGTGGTACCTCAGCATTTGGGTCCTAATCCCAAAGGAATAAAAACCCATTTGGGTTGGCACAGGCTCCCTTTCCAACCAAATCAGTGAATGCCAGGGGAGTTAATTGTTAATTACGAGAGGTGGTTTGTGATTTTTTTGCAGAGAGTTGGTGTTACAGCTTCCAGCAAAGCAGCTCCTTCAGAATCCTCTGCTGCCATGGGGTCCTAATTCTGCCTTAATTATTAAAAACCCAGTCCTAAAAACCTTCCAGTGTATAAAATTAATGAGTTGTTTCCTTCGTTAACGACCCGGCTCGCTCCAGGTATGAGAAGAAGCCGGCTCTGCGTCGAGGAGAAGGCTTGAAGCAAACAGGGAATCTTAAATAAGAGCAGAAACGGGGCATGGCAAAAGGGCAGAGCCACTTGTTTGTGAAACAGGGCACAGAAAATGCTGGGTTTTGCCTGATTCCAGAAAAATTGTGGTCCTTGTCATCTTCCAAATGCTGGTGGGAAGACGCACGGTCCAGAGCGAGCCCGGTAATTGCTGGTGGGTTTGGAAGCGCTGCTGGAGGCTTCTCCTGGGCTCCTTTGGGCCCGTGAAGGTTTTATTCTGGTTTTTAGAGTAAATTCTAAGTTGTATTTTTACTTTAGGTTGAGCCCTTTTGGCCTCTTCGGGCTCGATCCACCCATCTCAGCCCTTTCAAATGGTTTTCGCTCGGTTTCGGGGTTGTTTTTCTTCCATGTAAAGATGGCAACGCTCCCTGAAGTGCTTTTTTGCGGGGGTTTAGCTTCTGTTTTTGCTAAAAATTGCCTTTTCTAAGGTTTGGCTTTGTTCAGCCTCTCAGACAACCTGTGGTTAAGCCTCTTCCCTGTAATGGGATACTCTCAAAGGGGTTTTTTTTTTCCCCTCTCCCCTGATAAAACTCCCTTATATGTTTATGCTTGGATTTAAAAGAGTCCTGATGTGATTCCCAAGGGATCGTGGGCTGGTATTTTTGGCTTCTGGTGGTTTGTGTGTCTTTCTTCTCCCTTTAGCCATGTAAATGTCTCCTTCCCATTCCTTTATTTTGGTTCCTTGGGGTAATTTTGTTATAAATAACCGGATACGAAGGGCGCGGGGGCAGAAAAACGCCAGAAATAAACAAGATGTGGGAATTAAAAATGGAAATGGGGATGGTGAAGACACTGGGGATCAGGATTAAATCTCCCAAGTGAGGAAGATCCAGGCTTTGGCTTTCCCACTCCCTGGCTTGGGTTGGTTTTGACACCCAACGGGTTCAGCCCAGATCTGATTTTGTCAACGGAGGAGCAAAAAGCTCAGGGAGAAAGTCCTGGAGGTGCTCAAAAATTCCTCTGAGTTTCTCCCAGGCTGCTGGCCTGGGGAGGAGCTGGCAGGTCATCTGCCAGGGAAGTCAGGGCCCCGCATTCCCAGCATTCCTGAGCTGCAGGAGGCTGGAGAAGCAAAAACCCTGCTGAGGAATCCGTGCTGGAATCTGCTTTTTGGGGAGGCCACGGCGGGGTGTCCCTCTCCAGGGGCAGGTGGCACAGGCTGGAGCCCAGGGATGCTCCCTGCTTCAGGGGTTCTCCATGCTCCAGGGGTGCCCTGGGGGATGCTCCGTGGCCGGGGATGCTCCATGCCCAGGGAATGCTCCCCGGTGGTTCTCCGTGCCCCAGGGGGGACCCAGGGAATGCTCCGTGCCCCAGGGGATGCTCCGTGGCTCCAGGGGTTCTCCATGGCTCAGGAGATGCTCTGTGGCCTGGGGATGCTCCGTGCCCCAGGGAATGCTCCATGCTCCAGGGATGCTCCATGCTCCACAGGTTCTCCGTGCCCCAGGGGTGCCCCCAGGGATGCTCCAAGCCCCCAGGGATGCTCCAGGGATGCTCCGTGCCCCAGGGAATGCTCCATGCTCCACGGGTTCTCNGTGCCCCCGGGGATGCTCCAGGGATGCTCAGTGCCCCAGGGGATGCTCCATGCTCCAGGGATGCTCCATGCTCCACGGGTTCTCCTTGCCCCAGGTGTGCCCCTGGGGATGCTCCAAGCCCCCAGGGATGCTCAGTGCCCCAGGGAATGCTCCATGCTCCAGGGATGCTCCATGCTCCACTGGTTCTCCGTGCCCCAGGGGTGCCCCCAGGGATGCTCCAGGGATGCTCCGTGCCCCAGGAGCACCAGGAGCTGCTGTGGCTCAAGACCTCTCCTGGCGGGTGTGAAAATGAGGGCAGAAGAGGCCAAATTGGCTCTTTGCAAATCCCACTGGATTCCAGGCAGTTCCACTGGATTCCAGGCAGTTCCACTGGATGCAGTTGCAGACCCTCAGAATTAATTTGAGGACAGATTTGCCTTCTGCTTTCAGCATTGTCCCGGCTCAGTGAGGTTACACCTGCAGGTGTGAGGATGGGTGGTGTGAGGAGGGTGTGAGGATGGTGTGAGGATGCCTGAAGGAGAATTTAATTTGCCTTAAATCCTCTTTTTCAGCCTCAACCAGCAGCCAGAGGTTCGAAGAAGCTCACTTCACCTTTGCTTTAACCCCCCAGCAAGTGCAGCAGATCCTCACCTCCCGGTAAGCGGGGTGGGATCTCCCTGGGTGCCCTGGGGGTTAATAAAACCCTGAATTCAGTGGGAGAAGGGGAATCCCTTGATGCCAGCAGCCAGCAAGGACCCTCCTTGGAGCTCACGGAGTGGAATTATTGTGTGTAGAGATGAAAATGTGGTACCTGGGATACAAAATCCAGGCTTTGTATCCATGAGGCCATCGCTGGCTTCATATTCTTCAACCTCAGCCATTGCAAAGATCTTTGAGGTCGTTTCTCTCCTTTTCCTCTCTCTTCGGGGTCGATGGGGTTTCACCTGGACCAGTATCACCAGTTGATACAACTGGGCTGCACTGGTTTTACTCCTAACGCAGCTCCCGCGTGTCGATATCGATTTCAGTTACTCAACCCCAGTGCTGTTGTGGCTGTAATTCCCTGTCGAGTCCTCCTGGAAGGTTTAACCCCTTCTTTTCTGTTGCAGAGACATCTTACCTGGTGCCAAATGTGATTACACCATCCAGGTGCAATTAAGGTGAGAGAATGGCTCTGCCAAGGGCGATGTGTCCTGAGGGTGATGTGTCCTGAGCTCATTTCTCCCCCTTTTGGGCAAATCACACTGGGTTTGGTGTGAAATTGGGTGTTGATCTCCTCCAAGGGCCTTTCTGAGCTCACGAGGCTCCCTTTGTCATCCCCTCCCTCTGGGTGAGGCAGCATCACACACAAATTTGCTCAGTTTTAGGTGTAAATTGGGAGTTTTGCACATTTCTATAGAACTCTCTTCTTTCTCATCTCCATTTTAATTACTTGCCTGCTCACAAGTTCATTTTAAAAGGTGGAACGAGACACAGAAATGACATTATCCTAAAATTTGGGTGTTTTTTTAGTATTCCCACTGCTATCACTCCTCAAAATTCAAGGTGTTGGAGAGGTGTGAGTAGAAAAAAAAATACCTGGAAGTGCTTCCCAGGTTACCCAGTGGCTTCCCAGTGCCAGGTGGTTATTTAAGTCCCTGCCTGCACTGAACAGGAGCTGAGGAGGCTCTCGCCCAACATTCAGGGTTAAAAATGGTTCAATAAGGGTTAAAAATGATTCAATAAGGGTTAAAAATGGTTCAGTTTTATTACCAGGGGGTTGAATTTGGCCAAGAGACGGAGAATCACTGCTGTGCTCTGAGAAGAAGTAGTTACGAGGAGCTGGGGGCTTCAGTGGTGATCCCTGGAAGCCTGTTGGTTTTCAGGAGGGTGTTGGATGTTAATTACAATTAATCAGAGGTCTCTCTGCTCTGGGGCTCTCCAGCTTTTATCCCCACTGGGTCCATCTGTTCCGCTCTTGGACGCGGAGCCAGTGGAGCGCAGCCTCCATTCCCTGGAAGGCACTGGGAGGTGGACGCCTGGAAATGGCTCTTCTGTAGCCCAGGAGAACAAAGATCAACTCTTCAATTTATTCTTTGTTTTGTTTGGCAGGCACAGGGAGGTGAACAAACAATGAGATGGGATGGATTTGTCGGGAACACTGGTGCTGTGGCTTGAGCTTAGGAGGAGCCGGCTGAGGTCACTGCCTGGCTCATGGCACAGTGGTTTTGGGGAGAAAATAGAGAGAAAATGGGATTAGGGTTTGAACCAGAGTCTGTTTGGGGTTGCTGGTGCTGAGGGTTGGACTCGATGACCTTCAAAAGGTCTTTTCCAACCCAAATGATTCGGTGATGAGGGAGGCAAGGGTAGGGCACGGAGCAGTGGAGGGTGGGTGAGCTTTGTCTGTCCCATCACAGGCTTCACTTTGGGTCAAACACAGCTTTTTAGTCACTCAAGGGGATGTCACCTCGAAGTGCTGTGGAATCCAGAGGTGAAGTTCACTTGGAGGTGCCCAGACCTGGGTTAAACCACCCACTGCAGTGATGGTGTTGGGGTGAGCGGTGGGAGCGTGGCTGCCTGAACCAGAGCTCACTTTGGGTCAGGTTCTGGAACAGCTTCTGGAACAGCTTTAGATCAATTTGGCTTCAAAACCACCATCCTGGACAGCCTGAAGCATCACCCAGGCTGGGTCAGATCAGCCCTACCCCTGGACACTGCACAGCCTGGTGTTGGCCGTTGTTTTAAGTCGTTGGCTGTTGTTTTTAAGTCATTGGCCTTTGGTTTCTGGCGTGGCTTTTGCTGGGCAGAAGGTTGGAAGCATGTTTGGTTTCTCCTGTGCCCTCCAGCCATCAGTCTGTCCTACTCAGAGGAGTTTTTTCCCCTTTTAAAGGGAAGTTTGGCTGCCTTTGTCACCACTCACTTGCCAGTTTCTCCCTCCTGCTCCGCAGGTTTTGCTTGTGTGAAACCAGCTGTCCCCAAGAAGATTATTTCCCTCCTAATTTATTTGTCAAGGTCAATGGAAAACTCTGTCCCCTGCCCGTGAGTAAATCTTATTTCTTCTTAATATGTTGTAGGCTGGAGTCTGCCTGCTGGCCTGGCTGAGTGCAGTGGGGCTGTGTTCACTGGAGATGAAAGCAGCGGCGTGGTTAGAGAGCAGAACTGATTCCACATGGCAGGGCTGGGGCTGAAAGCTGCTCTCTGATGCAGGGCAATATGCAAACTTCAGGCCTGATTTATATTTGTTTTAACCAGCTGATTCCCTCATTTTTATTCTATTTGAGAAGCAACTTGATGATAAAAATGCAGAGTGAAAGGAGTGGGATGAGGGCACTGCCTTTAAGGTGTTGTAGGAAGGACCTGACTGCTCCAGCCCAGGTTGGGGTCCTTTGTGCTGGGTCAAAATATAAAGAATAATAAAATGTGGTGTGGTGTCACACCCAGGAAGGGCACCAGGGGGTTGAGAGTCTCAGTTCCTCATGGTTGCCCCTCCCACGCTGGCTTTGCTCCATCAGGCGTGGGACCTTCTGCCATCAGAGCAGCCTGGAGTGCTCAGCCTGAGCCTCTCCCTTCAGATTTTTCAGAGATTCCCATTTTTTTGCCTCTCTGGTTCAGGCTGAGCTGATTTAGTTACCCTGCTCTAAATAAAAAAGGAGGAGAACTAAAGAGGGAGCGGTGCTTTCCGGCCGGGTGGGTGGAAAAGGAGGAGGGAAGTGGCACGTGGGATGGGAGATGGCTGCAGGGTCCCCTCAGCCTGGGAGCCTGGAGAAGGTTTCCTGCCTTGGTGGGGATGACTCACCCACAGCTTCGAGGCTGCTGGTGCTGCTTTGCTTCTGCTGAAGCTGCTGGATCAGTCCCCAGCTGCCCAGCCCGGGTGGTGAAGGAAGGGGGTGTGAACCTCCCCGAGTTACAGAGGAGAACGGGGTGGATTTCTCATAGAATCATTTATGGTTGGAAGGGACCTCCAGGGTCATCAAGTCCCAACCTTTATCCCATCATCAAGCTGGATGTAACGAAGCAGAAATGGGGTTGGTGTGAGGTTCGTCCCAGGATGTCATTTTCTATCTTCCCAGCCTCATTCATAGAATCATAGAATCATTCTGGTTGGAAGGCACCTCCAGGGTCATCAAGTCCAACCTTTATCCCATCATATTCCTGACCATTAGACCATCAGACCATGTGTCCCAGTGTCCCAGTATTCCCAGTAGAATCATAGAATCATTCTGGTTGGAAGGGACCTCCAGGGTCATCAAGTCCAACCTTTATCCCATCCTATTCCTGACCATCAGACCATGGCCTCAAGTGCCTCATCAACCCGTTTGTTGAACCCCCCCAGGGACGGTGACTCCACCACCTCCCTGGGCAGCCCATTCCAGTGCCCAACCACCCTCTCAGTAATCCCTCTCACCCAATCCAGTTGGGCTGGATTTGGGGTTTAATTCCATTTGTGCCCATCCTGTGTCTGTGGAGAGGTTGGGCTCACGCTGGCAGCCCAGTGTGTACCCATGGTAGAGGGAACCTTGGTTCTCCACGTCTTGACGTGAGGAACAATAACACCCTGCTTGGAGAGCTGTAGGGAAGCCCTCACGCAGGCTCTGAGTCGTGCCATGAGATGTCTGCAGGCACAAGGTGCCACGCAGAGGTTGGGTTTGTGGATTCTTTCACCTGGAAGGGTTTTGTTTGATTGTGATGGTTCCTTCTCCCCAGGGTTATCTCCCACCCATGAAGAACGGCGTGGAGCCGAAGCGACCCAGCCGCCCCGTCAACATCACACCCTTGGCACGGCTCTCGGCCACTGTCCCCAACACCATCGTGGTGAACTGGTCCTCAGAGTTTGGCAGGGTGAGTGAGGTGGAAACCAGTTCCCTTTGTGTCCCCCAGCTCCTTCGTGACTGGTGGTTTGAGGCCTCAGGTTGGGCAGGATCGAGGTGGTTTGGGCAGCGGTGTTGGGCTGTGCTGAGCCAGGAGAGCCCGCTCTGCTCTGCTGGGTTTTCCTCACTCTGACTGGAGCATTGTGTCCAGTTCTAGGATCCCCAGTTAAAGACAAGGAGCTACTGGGGAGAGTCCAGTGAAGGGCTACAAAGATGCTGAGGGGACTGGAGCATCTCCTGAGGGACCTGGGGCTGTTGATCCTGGAGAGGAGAAGACTCGGAGGGGATCTCATCTCCAGGGGGGTGTCAGGAGGATGGGGCCAGACTCTTCTCAGTGGTGCCCAGTGACAGGACAAGGGGCAATGGGCACAAACTGGAACACGGAAGGTTCCACCTGAACATGAGGAGAAACTTCTTTCCCTTGAGAATGCCTGAGCCCTGGGCCAGGCTGCCCAGAGAGGGGGTGGTGTCTCCTTCTCTGGAGACATTCAAACCCACCTGGACGTGACCCTGTGCCACCTGCCCTGAGTGACCCTGCTTGAGCAGGGGGGTTGGACTGGATGGTCTCCAGAGGTGCCTTCCAGCCCCCACCACGCTGGGATTCTGTGTCCCTTCTTCCCACCAGAACTACTCCCTGTCTGTGTACCTGGTGAAGCAGCTGACGTCGGTAACGCTGCTGCAGAAGCTGAGGTCCAAGGGCATCCGAAACCCAGACCATTCCCGAGCCCTGAGTGAGTACCTCACCCTGGTGAAGGTCTGACTGTGCTTGATCCCACCCCGGGGTCCAGGTGGGTTGAGCAACTCTGGATCAGCGAGCTCAGACTTCAGTGGGGAGGTGAGGACTGTGAAGACGACGAAGTTCTGAATCAAACCCTTCTTCAGACCACTGCCCATCCCTTGTGGGACTCCCAAAACCCCTCTGAGCAGCAGCAGGGCTCAAATTGTTCCCCTGCAACCAAATATTTCCCCCACGCCATCATTTTGGCTGTAAAATCCTTAAGGCAGGAGAGTCTCTGTGCTGCATCCAGCTGAGGAGGCTCTTACTAGAGCTATTAACCTAGTAGTAACCACGTCTGCGGCCGTAAGCGTTCCTCCCTGCCTCTAATTGGGATAATGGGTGCCATGGCACAAACACCAAATCATGTGTGTAGGGATTTATGTGGGTAAAAGCAGGAGGATGCTGACAGGAGGTCACTTTTCCCCTCCTTTTCTTTCAGTCAAAGAAAAACTCACAGCTGATCCTGACAGCGAGATAGCTACAACCAGCTTACGTGTTTCCCTCATGTGTCCGGTAGGTTCCTGTACATTTTTATTCATTTTTATTGGCCAACAGCTTCCTGCTTTTCCCTCAGCCTTGCATAGAAACATTTGGGAGCAAGACAAGAGCCAACACAGCCCTGCTCGTGGTGGAGCCAGCTCAGATCCCTAAGGAGAAGCCAAAGTGCTCCCTTTTGTGCACAGAACCTTGAGCTGGTCCTTGTCCTTCACCTTCACTCTTAGCGTGTGCTTGAGGTGGAAGTGAGCTTAAAACATTAAAGAAAAGGCAAAAAATACTCTCAGGAAAGGTTATTTTCTCTTGCAGGTTGAGTTTGATGTGTTGTTGAATGTGCTGGGCTGGGAGAAGAGGGAATGGGCAGGGAATAACCCCCCTGCAAGAGGCCGTTTGTCCCATCCCAACTTCCATTCCTCTTCCTCATCCCCCCAGCTGGGCAAGATGAGGCTGATCGTGCCCTGCCGAGCCATCACCTGCACCCACCTGCAGTGCTTCGACGCCGCACTCTACCTGCAGATGAATGAGAAGAAACCCACGTGGACCTGTCCTGTGTGTGACCAGAAAGCCCCCTACGACAACCTGATAATCGACGGGTGAGCCCAGCAGGCTGCTGAGCCTGGAGAAGGTGTTTCTCTGAAGGTTTCTCCTCTGCATGCAGGCAGCTTACAGCCTCGGATAACTTCAAATCTCATTTTTTAACTCCCTAAACTGCCTTGATGCCAATCTGGAGAGATTTCTCCCGAGCAACAAGGAGTCTTTGTCCAAATCTTGGCTTCCTCGCTGGCGGTCTCTGCCGAGGCAGGAACCTGCTTACGGGGGTTTGAACAGAGCCCTCCTCTGTACATCCAACAGCCTGGCCTAAAACTGAACCTCCAGGTGATCCTGGCCCTGCTTTTAGAGCAGGAATTATTCCCTTTAACCCATCTCCTGAGCACTGTCGTGCCCGTGTCCTTTCTGCTCTCCTGTGGGTCCATGCCCATGCCCCACTCCTCTGTGTCCCCACTCCCATGTGTCCATGCCCCACTCCTCTGTGTCCCCACTCCCGTGTGTCCATGCCCCACTCCTCTGTGTCCCCACTCCTCTGTGTCCCCACTCCTCTGCGTCCATGCCCATCCCCCCCTCCTCCGTGTCCCCACTCGCCTGTG
>VZRW01002606.1:7062-37371 GCA_013398125.1 Aegotheles bennettii
CAAATTCACCTTTGCTCAGGCTCAGTGGAAGAATGAGGGGCAGGAAAAGAGGTTGAGATGGGAGAGTGCAGCTGGGATGGGATCAAGAATGTTGTTGACCTTTTGCAGACACATTTAGGTGCCTTCAGCATATCAATGAACAATGTTTAATTTGGCTCCAACACTATAAATTCATTTGCATTTAAAAAAAAAAATAAAAAAAGGTTGAAAATAGTTTCCCTGTCATCACATACCAAACAGATCTCCAGTGATGTCTTGAAGAGCCAGAACTGAGGATTTCATAACTTCTCAAGGCCAGATTGGATGGGGCTTTGAGCAATCTGGTCTAGCTGGAGGTGTCCCTGTCCATGGCAGGGAGGTTGGAACTAGATAATCTTTAAGATACCTTCCAACCCACGCTATTCTGTGATTCTATAATTCTTGCATCCGGACACACATGAAGTGAGAAGTTTCTATCCTGATTGTCCCAGTTACAGTTTTTAAAACACCAGGCATTGCTTCTCCAGTGCAAATAATTGCATTTACAAATTGTCAATGTTTTTTATAATTACACCAATTATGTAGTGCATTTTTCTGTATTATAGAAATTATGTATTGATATCTCATGATCAGATTTTTTCAGGTATGTATTGTCCAAGCAGGCAAATAGATACTTAATTTCTTTACCATTCTCAAAAGTATTAGACAGTAGTTTAAGTATTCACACCCCCATATATCTTGGCAAGAACAGTGATACAACCTCTGTGTGTGCAAATAATTGCAATATAGTGGTTTGCGCCTGTGTAGCACGTTTGAAAATATATAGACTGAGGTAAGACAAAGGTCAGGCAGCTATTCTGTGGCACCAAATTTGCTCTTGAAAGTGCTACTGTTTTGAGTGTTTTTTTTCTTTAGTACTTTGCAGAAAACAGAAAGACAAGTGAAGTTACTGGAGCAGAAAAGAAATAGAAAGGATAAAAACATTCCACAGTTTATCCTGAAAGGAGATAATCAACATATTTCTGTTTCATGTGCAAGTCAAATCTGATGGTCAAAGAATCTCACCTACTCAAGAAATCTTTAAAATGTGTGTATGGAAATACACAGGTATGCGTCTGCATACCTACACACACATACATAGACAGACATACAGTTATGGTTTGAGGGGGCATGGGCAAAATTTTATAGTATAAGTGTGAGGACCTAGAGGAATGGTGATGTTTAGGACCCTGAGGGATCTAGGGAGGCAGAACAGAAAGGGGTCCGTATTCCCTCCCATTTCCTGCCACACTCTGTAAAAAGCCAAGAGGATGGGAAGTCTGCTCCTTCCTGCTCCCTTCTTCCATGCTGTTTCGCTGCACTGGGACGTCCCAGAGAGAGAATCCTGCCCTTTGCCATCAGCTTGTCATGTGCTCTGCAGGATCCAAATCCAGCAGGTGCTGGGAAGGACCTTGGACCCTTTCCCCACAGCAGCTCTGCCATGAGGGTCTTTTTAGGACTTACATCAGTGATCATCAAGATTAGGTTTTGTATATACTTGTTTCTTATCCCACACGTTACTCTCCCTTCCCCATTCTATTAAACCTGTTATAGTTTTAACTTCCAAACTTCAGGCCTCTCTTCCTTATTCCACTTTCATCTTCCCCAAGGAGGGTGGAGGGGGTACCAAGGAGCAATTCTGTACCCTGGGTTGTCACTTTCCCTGACCATTAAACTGAGACACACATGCATACAATTTACATGTAGAAGCTGTTTCATGTGACAAGATGATAACTTAATCTGCTTATCTTGATGAGATAATGTGGTCTGGTAGACAGGGTCATAGAAAACAATTTGGAAGAACTGACTTCTTATTCCTGGCCCTGCTATAAGGCACTTTGAGAATCCTAAGCTCTTGACAGAGCTTGCTGCAAATCTGCAGAATGTTTTTACTCTGTGGGATCCCAAACTAGCCAAAATCTCTTGGCTTTGATGTAATAACAGAGAAACCCATCATATCATTTTCATTAACTGAATGTCACGTTGACCTGGATGCTTTGCAGATGAGCTGTGGTATACTGCCCAAATTTAACCTTATGTCAAATCATGGATCCTTGCAAGACTGCTCTGGAACCATGAAAGGTTGGACCAGATGAACTTTTGAGGTTCCTTCTAGCCTGGGCTGTTCTGTGATTCCATGATTTATCAAAGGAAATTTGGCTATGGCAAGTAACTGCAAAGATTGAACCAGCTGACTAAGCTCATCCCTCAGGTGACAGAATTCAGTGGTCCTGGAGAAGAAAGCATTTCATCCGAAGTCTTTGGATCTAAATTTTGCTATTTTGTCTTACAAAATGTTCAGGGGAACCAACGAGAGAATTTTACTGAGTAATGTATCACTTAGAGCAGCAATGGGAAGCAGAATGGAGGCCATCATACCAGGTGAAATATTTAACAAAACACAACTTCTATATCAATGGTATTTCTCCCATTGAGCTTAGTAAGTATAATGATAAAGGTAGAATTGAAACCCTGAACAAATTTGTGTGACTTGGGCATTTTATTCTCTGAATAAATAATGTAGAGGAATTGCCTTTTAAAGTGCTTATAGCCCCTTAACAAGGGGCTTGGAATGCTAAACAAGGTGATGTTAATAAATTGAAGACTCAGAGAAAAGAAACCAAAGTTAACTGATGGAATGAGGGAAAAATTAGACAAGAAGAAAAATTCATCTGTGTCTGGATCTTACGCTCTCTGAGCCTAAATTGAGATAAAGGTGGTAAATCCTTAAATTGCTTTTGTGTAGCATCCTCAAAATTTTGAGTAGTTGATGAAAAGCACTGCAAAGAAGACATTCAATACTTTCAAAAACAGACTGTTTAAAAAACTGTCTTGTTTGTCAGATGCACTGAAAAATTATCACAATCTTTCACAAGACTTGGCAGCCATGATAGTTTGAAAAATAATCCTAAACTTAAGTGAAGGCATCTTCACCAGGGAAGTCATTACATTACTAAGTTTTAACACATTACCTGAAAATCAGACAGGATTTAAGCAGTTTGTGTTCGCATCATCTCCTTGCATGGGTTTTCCCTGTGAAAAAAAAACCACATGTACTTCACAAAATATTTAAGACAGCTTCAGTTTATGGTTTTGTGATCTGGGTGAGTGCTTCAAAAGCTAAGAATGCCAGACTTGCTCAGAAAGAAACGCATTTTCACTGACAATGCCAATGACTACATTTTCAGTAAAAAGAGGATGAAATATTGGTGGGAGTTATCCCACATGCTGCTTCTAATGTGAAACCTCTCTCACATTACCTCTCTACTGTTACTAGGCAAAACCGAAGGGTATCATCACTGCATGTGACAGTTTGACACACTATTCCTTCTTCATCTTTGACACTAATACCAGATCTGGCCGCAGACACCAGGAGAGAAAGATCTTACTTGCCACACACATCTATTGCACATACCACCTCTGTGTTACTTAGTAGGTACATTGGTTTCATTCACAATTTGAAATAATGCAGGACACAAGTCTGTCTGCTTGTGAATACCACAGCAGGGTTGAGAGCTGTCTCTGTCTGCACAGCCCCTGTGTCAGTGTAAGCTGGGATCTAGCCAGGGGCTCTTGCCTTCAACTAGGACAACAAGCATGTGCCACTGCCTGAATGAGGATTTTTCTATATTTCTACAGTGTTGCATGGTACTACAGAGCATTTCTTTCCACCAGGATGATGCTCCAGCTGGTTTGATTCTGTAAGGGTTATCCCCCAAGAGCACTGTGCTGCAAGGTATGCCTTACCTTGTGGCTTTGAGCACATTGAGCTCAAGCACAAGAAAGGTACTCTTTGTATATGGTTCATTTACTACATGCATTCTTTGAGAGGCTCACCTACATTATTCATTGAACTACATGAGGTGGAAGTGCCCTAAACATAGGTCATCTTCTGCCTATTAAAGCTCAGACCGAGAGTTAATCTAATTGATACATAAATCTCTAGGTCTGAGCCATGTAGTGAATTTTTTGTTGGTCTCAGAAGTTTGGAGATCCTGAGTACTTACTTGTACACTTGTACAGCTAGGCACAGGAAACTAAACTTAGGCTAGATGAGCAAAAAATCATGGCAAATTTAGACAGGGCAAATATGGCCAAAGTTCCCTGTACTTACAAAAAGTGGACATGGTTGTTGTCTGTACTAGTGATAGAATTAAACCCAGACAATTTGTTGTTTTGAGTAATTTGCTGCCAGTTGTAACAATGGTAGCATCACTGCCACTGCAGTAACAGATAATTGACTCATCATTCAGGCTATGAACAACTGGCTTTTTGAGCTGCTCATTCAAGTGGGCAGAAAGCCAGCTGTTTTGACAGGCATGCTGTAGTCTGTGACTCCTAGATCATCATACCACTCTATGAGCCTATAGCTGGAATATGACAAGAACAATCTGCTTTAAATTTAGCCCTGATTACAGATTACTTTCCACCAAATTTTAACATGCAGCTTGGAGAAGGTTGCTTCTCTACAGCACCTTGTTTGGTACAGGAGTCTTTCACTAGGCACAAATTACCTATTGAGGCAAAGATTAAAACGTAGGATCGGGCACAGCCGTACATTTTGCCTTTGATGAATTGTGGGAATTTTCCCACCTCAAAGCTCTACCGAGTTGTGTGTTCTCTTGATTTGCTACTGTAGGCAAGGTTTGGTGTTCGCAACAGCATAGGCCACTGTAAATGCCAAGGCTGCAAGCTGATTATGGCACTGGAGCTGTTAAAGAGTTGCCAAAAAAGCTTTGTCTTTACAACTATCACATTATTGCACACCTGTTACATGTTTTGGGATTGACTAGACAAACTGCTCATTCCTTCTACTCACATGTTACTCAGACTAAGCAGCATTTTATTCTACCAATGCTCCTAATGTTTTCAAGGGGCTACTCAAGGAGTAACCACTACTCGGGATGAGCAACAGCAGTACAGTTTGGTTTTCTCTGCCCAGTGGTATTTTGCAGCTTTAGGTGTTTCTCTTATTAAAATTATGCAGACACTTCATAGCCAGTTTTAGCATGATTTGACTATGTGGATACTAGAGTTGAATTCAAAATTTATGTGATGTTATAAAAAATTCTCCATTAATACCTTTATTACAGAAGAACTCTGTTCATCTGAAAATTAGAATTTTTTAGAATAATATTCCTGAAGGATGTTTGAAAATTTCATCTTTAGAGAGTCTTATCATGTTTGTAAGTTACTTTATTCAGCTGCTTCTTCTACCTGTTTCGACAGACATGTGACAAAATTTGTCTTTCTGCCCAGAACACAAAATAAGTCCCAGTTCTCAGACTGGCTTTTTCTCACTTGTTTAAGTTTTTTCTCTTTGTGATTGTTGTTATAGTGCTATACCATAATTAGTATGCATCTACCATATATCATAAGGAAAGTTTCAAACCAATTATAATGACATTATTGGTCTGATTTAACAGAAATTGAACATGTGTTCTACTATTAGAGGGTGTTCCATATTTTCATCTGGTCTCAAAAATTATGTCATTGATTCTTGCTATTATGTTCTCTATAGCTTCACATAAAATGCTACTGCCATAAATTTCATGGCAGCTTTAAGAGCTGCCACAAAAGGAAAATATGTGAGCTGTGACAGGGGAGGCAGTTGGTTTTTAGTTAAACTACAAGCACAGCCATAGAACTTTCTTACCCTTTCCAAACAGCCCTTTAGTAGATGATTTATTCACAGAACTTAATTTGTGTAAAATAAAACCATGCTACACATTTTTAGATTAATTCATTTCATACAAAAGATGCTATAAACTGACTTGCTCTTGACTTAACTGCAGGTAATTAGATTTAAAAACAACTTTAACAAAATAATTTATAAGCAAAACAGATGTTAGAAAACTGCAGCACTTGAAATGACAGACTCAAATTAGTTTCTAGTTTTAGCAGGGAGGCTTGAGGTGCAAAAATGCAAAATTTTTCATGAAAATTAGTGTGAAGGCATATGGTTCCATTCTTGTATAACTCTTGTTTTTGCTAGAGACACATACAATAGTCAAACATTCTGACCCATTCAAAAGGCCATACATTGGTTCTTCTTCCATATATTGTTGCCTAAGAATAGGTTATATATGAAGGCTTTTACACTTACATTTTGATCCTTGTAGATAATGCCCTGAAATAATTCACACCAAAGTGAATTCAACTGGGTATATTCTGTTAAAACAATGGGACTGAAGCAGGTAGTTCAGTGCACAGATCATGAAGAAACCTGATCTCTATGCCCAGTCTATTGGTGACTTGTTGGGTATGGGCAGACTATTTGATTGGGCTGCTAAGCATTGCAGCAATATTAACAGATAAGACTAGCAGCCTGCAATATCAGTTCTCACTATGTTTTAGGAACATGATATTCAGGAAGATTTTGTGTATTAGCCAGATACTTTATTGTGTCTAGAGTCAGGATGAAAGTCACGTTTTTCAGTAACTCTGGGACAATAATCAAATTATGGTAACAGAAGGTCAGTTTTGTTTTTCTGCTAGATAAAGCAAGAAACAACAAGGAAGAACTTTCCCTTGTATGTTCTCAGTTTCTTCTGCCTCGTTCTGATACTATAAATCATAGTCAGAGCTTCTAGGGTATGTTCTTTTTGAAGGGTCTCATTTAAATTCTCATAAAATTTTAAATAAATCTTCAGTCTAGGCAGTGAGCCAAGAAATGATCACCAGGCAACGCTGCAGTCCAGTCCAAGACCCCAGACAAAATTCCAATAGGCCACTAGACTATTCAGATACAGACATGATAGGACAGTTGGGTGTGCTGGCACAATGAAGACCAAGGCACTGAGCAGATGGCTGAGAGCCAGGAGTCGCTGTTCTGGAGGAGGAAGGGACCCGGTACCTTTCACAAGTGTGTATGTAAAATTCACAGGACATGACTGAACCACAATCCAGGAGGCATTAATAAATTCTAGTGTTTTCTGCATGGATATACTTGTCATTACATTCATGTGGGAAAATTGTTCTAAATAACTGAGTTATTTCTACTTTGTTTATGTCATATACGTTACATATATATTATACCATCCCAGAGATAAACCTTAGCTTTGAATTAATGTTCTAATGCCTCTAATTGAGATTTTTTTCCAAACTACCTTTGAAAATTCAATCTTCTGGTCAGCTCTATCTCAGATTGTATTTGTATGGAGTTGTCAAAGATGTTGGTGTAGCTGACTCTTTTATTCCTTCTTCAGTTTCCTGTCTTTCTGTCCATGTTGCCTTCTTGCCTTCTTTCTATTTAGATCTTTTCCAGAGACCCAGTTTATTTGTGATCTCATAGACAGATTAATCAGCTGTCTTCACCACCCACATGTCTAAGATGAAGAAAGTGAAAAGAAAAATCATTACATTTTCTATGGGAGTGTCAGAACATCCTACCTTGTCTGTATTTCCTAAATAGTTCAGACAGAGACACTTGGATCTGGGTTTTTTCCTATACAGCAGTAACTTAGCAAACATAAGTAATAATAACTGAATTACTACTTTTAGACTATTCAGAACAGTCTAAAAATGTATCGATTGTATGCAGCATGTATGTTGCATTCATATATGTTGCATAAATACATATCCTTTTATATCCTGAGAATAAACAAAGGAATGCTTGTCATGAAACTTCTTGCCTTAGAGAGCTTGTAGTGTGAGGCTTATCCACGTTGGTTTTTTTCCCTGTTATTTCTTTATCAATATGTATAAGAATCAGTGGCTTTAACAGCCTAAAGAGGTTTTTCTGGGAAACTGGATATGCTGAGCCAGCTGAGGCAGTGGGGACTTCCTCACTCGAGCCTTTGAGGAGGGTGGGAACCTCTGGGCATTCAAACACTGCAAATCAGAGCAACTCTCTTCAGTGAATGGGTGCATAACACCACACTTTCCAGAGAACATTAGCACAGCCTCTAAAGACCTGCTGGGAAGATTACTATCAGTAAGTAAACCAAGCGCTGGTACTGAGCACATATCTGCAGGATGTTTTGCACCTCACTGCAGATTAATTTTATTGCTTCATCAGGATCAAACATCACCTTGTTTTCCTTTCTTCTGGGGATGGAATGAGCCCTTTGGAGACACGTATTTCTTCTGACAGTAAGGAGGATCATTCCTCTGTAACATCTTCTGCTGCAGCAACTCCAGTCATGACTGCAAAGGCAAGGCACCCGAAGCAGCTGCACATCGAAACCTTAAAACACAAAGTTGATAATACTGTAACTTACTTGGAAGGTTCTTTCTCCTATGGCAAGAACACAATGTTCTATTCTGGGAGCTGGCTGTTTCCCCAAAGTGTTCTTGTTTGCCTAATGCATTTGCTGAAGGATAGGACATTATCTGCCTACGCATAAAATGCAGGAGCGGTGTTATTTCTCCAATTTGCATTATTCATCCAGAATGAGAAAGCTTTTCTTGTCAAGAGAAAGCTTGTTTTATTGGCTTGCTCTGCCTATTATTAATAAACAACTGAAACATCGTTTTAGTCATCTAAACATAGAACAATGCATTTTATTTGTTTAAAAGCCAGAGATAAGTGAATAACCAAAAGTTAATTCTGGTGAAAAAGAATATAGTAAATTCTACAGGGAGGCAATTTTGTTACATGTTTCTACCTGCAGAAAGGCAATGGAAAAAACCCCAAGAAATTAAGGAAGAAAACAGAATTCTCACAGTATAAAGTACTGAACCACTGCTTTTGGTAAATGCCCTTTGTGAAAACAGCAGGTCAGGAAAGGCAGACAGAAGAAAGCCAGGATCAAGTCAGGACAGGAACAGAGGCAGGCAATGGACTGCAGAATGGGCTCTCAAGTGTTCATTGTTACAACCCTCCACGTCGGACTCTATCAGCAGTTGGATCCCCAGCAGTCCAGAACATCTTATAGGACTGTGACATTTGGCACTGCTGGGCTGAACATGCAAAGTATTATTTCCACATTTTGCAGAAACATAAATTTTATATCCCTCAGCCTGCCACAGAAAGTAACTGCACAGAAGTGAAACACTTTCTTTTTGGCATGCTGTATTTTAACACCATTTTACTATACTGCTTTACCTAATTAATTCAGAGTTAGAGCTTGAAGGTGTGGTAAGAAACCTTCAAAAACACAAAATGCAATTCTTCTCCAACATTATTTAACTGTGGCTTTGTTGTCAGTCAAGAGGCACTAGCAGGGCTTTTGTCCCCTCATTTGTACCCATTCATATAGGTGTGCAACCCCCCAGCACAGCTGCAGCAACCACATCCATGGCACAAACTTCTTGAAGTACAGGAAGAACAGGCCTGTTTCTATCTGTGGTGACACTGATTTGTGCCACTTTGGAAAGTTTTGTCTCCAAAGACAGTTTGTCTCTCTGCCAGTTTCCCTTTGGTAGTGCTGAAAAAAAGCCTTTGTAAAAGTGCTTGGCATTTCAAGAGGTAAGAGAGTTATATGAAGTATTTATAATTATTATTTGACACTTAAACATGTGAATTTAGGACAAACTGTGTTGGCCAAGAATTTTGTGCCTGACATGTCCGCGTTTTGTATTTCCTACAATCTGGTGTACATACGTGCTTTTGTAGTTACGGTTGTAGTGATACATTGCAGTGACATTATGCCTGTTAAGTCGTTGTGCCAGTTTTGCATGACACACATGACAGCAAATGATTGGATAGACAAACTGTCTGCCTAAGCCCACTTGCACCAGCTTTCCAGTGGGAAGTCCCTTCTGTTTGATATTAAAGTCATGGTGATATACCGTGGCTTTGATGGTAGCTGTGACTATCCTTGTGCTATTATGTATTTGTGTTTTGGAAGGTGCTGAACTCATGGACTAAGAGGATTACATATGACTACACCTTATTTCTTTGGAAAATCTGGGAAATCTATTAAGAGAAACAACAAAAGAGGTGATGCATTCATAAATTCTGCAGAGTATGGTCAATATAAGCAGTGGTTTAGAAAAACAAAACTCAGCTCAAGTGCATAAATCCAAGAGTTACACACTCACCCTAAAAAATAGAGACATTTCCCTCAAGTTGGCATCTGATACTTAATACCTTTCAAAGAGATGCTAAAAATGGTGTTTCTTATATTACTCCTGCAGCAAACACATTTTTCAATGCATTGAGTGGAAATAAGTAATTTTTTATTTTAAGCAAACAGCTGAAAAGGGTACAGTGTGAACATGTTATAGTCTATACATTTCAACACACATAGTGGCTGATAATTGCAGCAGCAGGTTGATGGTGCACATAGGTCATTACTTCTTAGTGAAAAATGGGTGAAATAAACATGGGTATGTCAGAAGTCATTCTCACAACAAAGTACAGGTAAGCTCTTCTGTCTCAGCAGAAGGAAAAACTGTGTGGAATCAGTTGCTGTGGCATTCTTGTGAAGTTGCCCACCTTTCAGCTGGTATTTTCAGGGGTACAGAGCATAGTTACTCCAGGCAAGCCCCTCTGCTCACCACAGCAAGCCACCACAGACTCTTTCAAACCTGTTTTTTTTATATGGCAGGGAAGATTTTTTCAGCATTTCCATCCCAAAAATTCATCCATACTGTTCATGTTTTAGACAGAGATTCACTTCTCTGTATGAATCCTGTGTGAGTGTATTTCCTTATTGACACCATCCTCACAGCTACACTCTCCATGTCTGCAGAAAAATGCCAACTTTAATTACAAAAAAATGTGTTTGTCAGATGCCAACTACCATTTCAAAGTTGTGTCAGGATGTACCAGTCTGGCATATTGATTGTTTAAATTCATGGCATATTAACAGATCTGCCTGAGCAACTGTCAGCGTAGCTACAACTATCATCTATGGTGAATAAGACCTAAAAAGCCAGACTTGGTTGAAGAGAAACAAAATGCTGGCCATGAGTCAAATGCTGTACTCCCCAGTCACTGTGTGTCATTTGGATATTGCCATCTTTTGCTTTCTTTTTCTAGTTCATCAGCCTTGGTGTCTCCTCCAGTCTGCCTGGCTTCACTGCTGTCTTGCCCTTCAACGTAGAGCCTGTTTTGCATGTGAGCTTTGTAGCTGCTTGACTTTCAACTTTGCCTCTGAACACAGCTCTGGTGCAAATTCTTGGAAAGGTGCAAGTTTCTCCACTTCCTTACCAGGACTCATCCTGATTTATCTAGTGGCTTCTGAAGATCTGTCTTGTCATAGCATGACCACATCTGCCCAATCTGCCCATATCTAAATAAACATTGTCCTGCAACAGGAAGCAGGTAATGGTGATACATCTGCCATGCTGAAAATTAAGTGATGTAAATGCCATAGTGAGCTTTTTCATCTATTCCTTTTCCTTACGTAAACTTCTAAGTCAATGTAGCTAAAGGAGTCGGCTGCTGGAGCACCAGATACAATGTGGAGTAAAATATGAGTGTTGACAGGCCACAAAATTGTCTGAACAAACATTTTTTTCTAACACACCTCCATACTATTCAAGGCAGAGTGGGAGTTGAGATGCATTTCATCACTGTGAAAGTCCTATCACAGTAGTAGAAACAGATCCCTTGTCACTACAGCAGCTTTATTACCTGTCACTGGCTCTTTTACACCTTCATTTTTGGTGGGAAAGAAACAAACAGACAAATTAACAAAGGATGGTAATCCTGGCACCAACTGAGCAAGCAGGCACAGACATCTTTTGCAGGTTCTTTAGAATGGAACCATCTCCCGAGAAGTTTTGAAGGCAACCTGGCATGTCAAATGACCAATTCTCTCATTTAACCTCCTTCCTGCCCTCCCTCGCTCAGTTGCACAGATCCTTGTTCATTAAGCAGTGGATTCTTAAAGCAGAGGGCTGGCTGGCGTGATAAAGTACTGTAGAAGATACTTATTGCAGTATTTCATTACAGTGAGTATAGCAGACCAGAGCCTCATTAATTTGGCCTTCACTGATTACCCAAATTTCTCTCCAAAAGAGCACAGCAAGTCCATGCCAGAACAATTTCTGGAATTAGAATCACATTTACCCACCATGAACCAGATTTGCTCGACTAATGGGATAAACAGCCAGAGCAAAGGTTAGTTTGAATTTTTGTTTCTTCTTTCAAATGGATAAGAGTTAGGCGTGTTGTAAATGTTCAAGGTCCTCTGGCAGACAGAAGGCTCATAAACCTAAATATGATTTATTAACAGAGTTTAACTAAGGCAATTTAGTGATGAGAATGGAATGAAGGGCGCAAAGTATAAGTCTTCCTTTTCTGCTCATCTTGTCTAATAAAAGCATATGTACACGAACAGAAAGAAAAATTCACACTGTCTGGCAATCCAATATACTATCAATGTGTCATTGCTTGTTGATACCCCCAGAGATAGAATTTTGCTAGCCTGGGTGTGTCTACAATAAGGAAACAAAATTTGGATTTGCTATTCTGGTTATTACAAAGAGAGATCTTTACTATGCAAAGTCAGCCTCCCTAATACCTTCCATTTGAACGGATATCTCCTTTGCTTTCACAAACCAGACTTTTTTCTGTTCTTTAGCACTGTTGTTTGTGATTTCTTTGGACATCACAGGGGGCAGATATTTTGGGAACTCTTGTGGAAGATAATTTACCCAGTGTTTTGCTGCATATGGGCTGGCTCAGAACTGGCATCTTGGAGTCCCAAGAGACAGGGAGAAGACAAGGCACACATGAAGGAGGTAGAAAGGGCATAGATGGATATGGGACAAAAGAAAATTAAATAAATTTTTAGGTAATTAACTATTCCTGTAGCCTTACTGAGGCCCTGGTGACTCATTCTCCCAGTAAAGCAAATACCTTTTTGTTCTATTGAGTCTAGGTAATTATGTACTCCTGCTTCACAGTCTAATTTCATGCTGTCTAATTTATTCCCAGCCATTTATTTTCAGATGGAACTTTCCACAGGTGAATGGTTTATAACTTTCAAATTTTCACTCTGGTTCCATTCGAAATCTCATCCCCTCATCTTTGATTGCCCCAAAGCCACAATTAATCCTTCAGCATGAGGCCAATGCAAACTTTTTAAGCAAAAGAAGCAATTTGTCTAAAACTGCTTTTTCATTTTTATGCTTTTGATAAACTTATGCAGATGATGCTACATTATCATTTTAGTATACAGGTCATATTAGCTACAGGTCATTTTAGTATACAGACTTGTATTGGTTGCCACTTTCATTACCAGATAGCTATAAATTAAAATAATAATAATAAAAAAAGCTGTTATCAGCAGTTAGAATTTCAGCAAGAATTTCATGACGTTACCAGCACTGTAATTTTATACCCCAAAATTGATACCTGGAATTATATATCATCTTATGTCACAAAATCAGCCCAGAATTCAAATAAATTGTGTCCTGCTTTTTTATTTTATTTCCATAATGTTAATATCCCAAATAAATCTGGATATTTACAGATCTAAATATTGTTTTAAGTGTCTCAGGTACCTGTTAGAACAGTGGTTTTGAAAAAATAGTTGCCGTGTATGCAAGAAACAAAACACAGAATCAATTTGTCAGATTTGATAACCCAGATATTATCATAAATAGAAGGAAAAAAGCAAACAGCTTAAAACTATAAATTTATTTAACCGCAATCTCTCTATATTTAGCATTAAAACCATGTAAATCTCTTATATTAGCAAAATGGTGGTTCTTCTTATTACATTTTTGAATGTGTTATCATGTCTCTAAATGTTGTCTAAAAAGTTGGTTTGAAAAAGTAAATATCAGACATTCTATTCTTGGGAGCTAAAAGGTATCCAAGAAATTAGGCCAGTGTGTTTCTATGTGTTGGTCTGAAACATGTTAATCTTTGAAAAACAAAGCTATTTCTTATCCAACATTCTCTTCACACACTCAAAAAGTCAAAGAACCAGTAAGTAGGAAAAAAATACACTGTATAAGTATGGCACTCTTCAGCTGATGAAATGGGACAAGGGGCCCCATTATAAATAAAAGGCATCAATACAGTTATGTTGCTGTCGTATGATCTTCCTGATGAGCTACTTTCAGCCTTTAATTTGTTAACTTATTAACAGTATACATTTTTTTTTTACTATTGGGGTGGGATTCTGTGCCTTTGTATTTATAGTAAAGGCTATAAAACGTGATGTTAAAAATAACTTCATGAATGAAAGGAGTACAGAATATAACACAGTGCAGTTTGGGTTACGGTCATCAACAGATTATCCCCAGATTATCTGGATGATGAATTACCCCTGCAAAATGTAGGTTTGTTACAAATTAAAAATTAATCAGATTTTACAAGAAATATTGTTAAGTGAAGATATCAACTGCTGGCCTACATATATTTAAATCATGATGCATTTTATGTGGATTTTGTCATTAATACAGCAAAACATGAGAAGACTAGTAAAACACAATTCTTAAACTCATTTAAAAAGATCTTGCACTGATCATACCAAGTAGTCGTGGTGTAGGAGTTTTGCTGTTTTTACCCTGTCCACTCCAAACAAATTTCAAATATGTCTTTATCTTGACCATTTTCCCCTCCTCCAACATTCCTCCAACAGCTTTAACAAAGCCAACTTCATTTTCACTTGGCAAGTTGGAGCCTTGATTCTTCCTGGAATATAGTGCAGAAAAAGGCCCACGTGTTTCCCCAGCTCTATGAAATGCAGTGCAATGGGTCAAAACTGTAGCAAAGAGAAAGAACTCTGGATTTCCTCTCATTAACCAAAATGCCCCTTCCAGAAGATCTCATGCTCTGACGGGAAGAAGCAAGTCCATTACAAGTGATTCTCTCAGGAAGTCTGGCACCTAGAACAGCCCTACTCACCAGTAACTAACTGCAAAACCCATTGATTCCTCTGCATTTCTCAGGAAGAAATCACTTCACGAAATTGTAGTGAAGATGCAGTCCCTTGCTGTGCACATATCTTAAAATCTATACACACAGACATTTAAATTTTTTCTGCATCTATCATATAACAGAAGCTACTCTTTGTCTAGGGGAGTAGAAATTAAATCAAAACACAGGTTCAAAATTAAGTCTGAAACCTGCTTGTACTCCTCACCAGAAGCACAGTCCCATTACAATGACATTACTAATATCACTTCTTTGAAAAGGCTGTGTACAGGAAAATGTAAGCATGGAGATGGCTAGTGCTGCTTTGAATGCACACTGTAGGACCCCAGCCCACTAGAGGAACTAAATTAAAATGCTGACTTAGAAATGAAGGGTCAAATTTAGTTTGGTCAAATTTAGTTCAGTCAAATTCACATTAAAACAAGTGTGAACCACTCAGAAAAGAAAGTTGAACGAGAAGCAAAGTGTATGAAAATATTACCTTTCTGTTCTTAACCATTAAATACTCAATGTGAAAGGAACTGTACTTCTCCTGCTCAAATAATGGTTGCCCATAATCTGTAGGTTAGCAAGCTTAATACAGAAACACACTAATGGATCAAGATGGAGACAATTTGAAAAACAATTGAACTACTTGCTATTTGTAACTTACCTATGTGTGATTTAAGATTTCATTATTTTTAATGCAATCTAATTACCATCTACAGATCCACCATTGAAGATTCTCTCTCTTATTTATTTCAATTTGCATGCTACCTATGTTCTTGGCAAAATAATTTTCACATACTCAGATTTGATCATTATTAAGTACTGTGTCAAAGACAACAGCTGTCAGAGCAACCTCAGAAACCCTGGGAGAGACCAAGAGGGTCACAGGTGTTTCAGCATGGATTTGGTCCTGTAACAACCTAGTAACAGTGGTCATGAAATTCTGAATTATTTGTCCATTATTATCTCCAGTCCTGAAAACCATATCCTCCATGGTTTTCTACTCATGGCCTTGAGAAAAACAGGCTGTAACTTTCTAGTTATTTAAGCTTGTAAATCTTCTGTAGAATTTATATGAGTTAGAAGCCTTCAATCTGAAGTGTCATAAGCTGCCTTGAGATGTTCAGGTATATACAACCAGCTGCTAGACACTCCTATTGAATTTAAGAATGCCAGCATGTTAGTGGATATATGCAAAATCTTTCATGCTTGACTCTTTGTGCATAAAAAGACTAGGGGCCTGGCCTTTATTGGCATAGTTTTTATGTTTCAGCTTTTACAGGGAGAAAGGCAATCATATATTTTACCTTTACTAAATATTAATAACTGGACACAGAATATCATTGTTATATAAAAATTCCTACCATCTTGTACTTTGTTGCTTTCATGATTAGTTTTTTTTATTAAAAGGAAAAATATTGGTAGATTTCCTCTGTGATACTTTAATTGCAACTGTGGGTAGGATTACTTACCCCATTTCATGGCACCAGCATATATGTCTACAGGATTTATTACTGAGTTCATGTCTGCTCTTTTATGGATTTCATCCAAGAGATGCTTGAACATCAAGCTCTTGAAATGTCTCCCTTGTGGTGGTTCAGCTGCACTGAGCTGCATCAGCAAATAGCATTGACACTCAGGAAGGCAGCAACTGTTACATTCCAGCATAGTTTGATTTAGTGCAGAAATGTTATAGATGTATTCTGCTGTAACCCTTTTCTATCCATTACTTGATGTAAGCCAGTTCTAAAAAACAGTTTAATGGAGTCTAAAAAACTCTGGTACTCCTCTGAAATTTTATCTTGCAAATATGATAAATACCAGCACAGGTATAGTCCATCATGTCAAGAAAAATCCAAATGTGTAGTATTTAAGTCATGTTTAATCACTGACAGAAAAATGGTTAGAGAAATTAATCTTAATTCTCAAAACATTTTTAAAGATACTTTAAAATCTGTAAAATCAAAGATCATTTCTAGAAGGTGAGGCACGGGTTCTTTACACAGCTAGCATCTATGTCTACACATTCTGTTTCCATGACGAGCTGTGGAAATCAAGTAACATTCAGTAAGCCTGCTGCATACATAAAGGTACTCGTGAGTGAAAGTTTGGGTGTGGAATCATGGAAACATAATTAAGTATTTGGCTCTAAGCTTTACAGTGGTATGTCAACATGCAGTGAATATAAAGCAGTTTAAAGGAAGAGTTCACTATACTGCTAGCTCACTAACCAGCCACTGGCCTCTTACCAGAAACAGCACTCAAATCTCATTAAACTGCTCTTTATCTAAGTGGGAGAAGAATGTACATAAGCTGCCTTCCTCGAAGGACAAACGGCATACCACTGTTAAGGCTCTTACTGCTCTCAGTGATGAAGGGGAAGAACAAAAATGTAAACACAAATAGCACCTCCCAGGTGTTCTATTGCAATTGTTAAATAATGGACAACACTGGAAAAAGCAAAGACAATGGCTGAAACCTGGTGACAGAAAAGAATGGAGAGTCTTCAGTTCTGTGGTTATAAAGCTCAGGTCTCAGAACTGGTAGATTGAAGTGAGGTTGGTAGCTGTTTCAAAGACTTCTGTGGTGATGCTGCCAAGTCGCCCAGGCATTAATTTTTAAGAATCTTCATTTAGACAATATTGAAACAAATGGAAGATAGAAATTATAAGCAACTCAGAATACCTTGCTCTAATTCTCTCAAATAAGGCCCCCAATTTAGGTAGACTCTAATGCATTAAAGGTTAATGGACATTGAGAAGAATGCGAAATGGATGCAGCTTCAGGTTAACAAACACAAGTCAACAAACATTACCCGGACTGCCTTCACTGACTCTTACCACAGTATCATCCTACTCAATCTGTATAATTTTCACTCACACTGCCTATCTTCCTTAGAAATATTTACTGAAACTCCAAACGGACAGGTTTGAGTGGACATCCCTTGTAACCTCTCCTCCCTGCTGACAACATCACTGTAGAGACTGATGGATGAAATGCACAGAGAACTTCTGCTCCTCTTGGTCCACTATAATTGTGTAACTTGTCCACTTTCCCTTCCAGCTTGTCCTCACTGAGGGCAGAATAGAATTGGAAATAAACAACTTGTATTTGTAAAACTCACCCAGAGGAGTGACAATATGCAAGATACTGCCATTAAAACTCCACTATCCATATGAACACCCAAGAGCAGTCTACTCCATTTCTGTTTTCTTCAACATCCTTCCATGGTCAATTTAACATGTTCTACCATGGCATAAATTTCCAAAGCAGTATATGAATATCAAGGCAACATGACACTGCATGTCAATAATAATTCATTCATGGATTCTGTTCTAGGGAATTACTAGTTGTGCTGAACTACAAAACTGATACACAGGAGGTGGGGTATTATTTAGAAATTATTGCAAATTATATACTTCAGCTTAAAAAACTAAGTAGAACATATTATGGTTGATTTTAGAAAAATTACTGCCATTACATTGTTGATGAGAAAAGAACAGCAATAGCAAAAGGAATGTCTTAAATGTAGAAAAAAAGTTAATTTTCTACAAACAAGTCTCTAACAAAAAAATGCAAGAAAATGGTTTGTTACATAGAGCCCTTGCTGCAAAAAAGGCTAATGATATCATGGGTTGCATTAGAAGTATTGCCAGCGGGTCGAGTGAGGTGGTCCTTCTCCTCTCACAGAATCACATAATGGCAGGTGTTGGAAGGGCTCTCTGGAGATCATCTAGTCCAACCCCCTTGCAAAAGCAGATTCACACAGAGCAGTTGGCACAGGATCGCATCCAGATGGGTTTTGAATGTCTCCAGAGAAGGAGATTCCACAGTCTCTCTGGGCACTGTTCCAGTGCTCTGTCACCACCAAGGTAAAGAAGGTTTTTCTCATTTTAAGATGGAACTTCCGGTGTTCCAGTTTATGTCTCTCAGCACTAGTGAGGCCACACCTGGAGTACTGTGTTCAGTTCTGGGTTGTCCACTGCTAGAGGGACATGAATATAACAGAGAGAGCCCAGCAAAGGGTCATAAAGATGGTGAATGGACTGGAACACCTCTCTTATGAGGGAATTCTGAGAGAGGTGGGATTGCTCAGCCTGGAGAATGCTCAGGGAAGATCTCATCTGTGTACCTAAATACCTGAAGGGAGGNGGTGTTCCAGTTTATGTCTCTCAGCACTAGTGAGGCCACACCTGGAGTACTGTGTTCAGTTCTGGGTTGTCCACTGCTAGAGGGACATGAATATAACAGAGAGAGCCCAGCAAAGGGTCATAAAGATGGTGAATGGACTGGAACACCTCTCTTATGAGGGAATTCTGAGAGAGGTGGGATTGCTCAGCCTGGAGAATGCTCAGGGAAGATCTCATCTGTGTACCTAAATACCTGAAGGGAGGGTACATACAAGACAGAGCCAGGCTATTTCCAGTGGTGTCCAGTGACAGGACCAGAGGCAGAAACACAGAAGGTTCCTCCTGAACATAAGGAAAAACTTATTTACTGTGAGAGCGACTGAGCACTGCCACAGGTTGCCCAGGGAGGTTATTCAGTCTCCATCTTTGGCAATCTTCAAAAGCTACCTGGACATGGTCCTGGGCAACCAGCCCAGGAGGTTGGACAAGAGCCAAGAGGTTGGACAACATGACCTCCAGAGGTCCCTTCCAACCTCAACCATTCTATGCATGATACAATTTCAAAAATATCTCCAAAAGAAAACAAAACCATTTCTGAATAATATATATAACATATTCTGTTATGTATCCAGAAATATGATTTTTCTCACCTAGAACTGTGATATGCTTCTTTCCTTGACAGCAAGCGATCTGTCCATCAGTTCTAAAATTCAGCATACCAAAGGAATGATAAAAAAAAAAAAACAAAGAAATATTAAATTGACTTTTTGTACCTAGACACATTTTCTGGTTCATAACATTTTTTTTCTAATTTATATGTGGATTTTTTTTAATTTTTCAGGAGGGATACAGCACAGTGGCAAACATGGTAAATCAGTCTAGAAGAATTAAATCTATAAAGAACTCATTGGCATAGTTTTTCAAGAAACAAAAAGAAACACTTCTCCAACTGGTCAGTAATATAAATCTTTTGTGGGAAGACTTTTCAGTAATTATTTCTTTTTTAATTGCTAGAGAAGTGAAGATGTTTGATGAACATAAATGTTATTTAAAGATGACAACCAGAAAGGATGCTAACCTCCCTGTGCAGAGTTGGGAGATGAATAGGTTCACTAGTAAGCAATATTCTTATGGAATAGGCATGTTGGCTGTTGAGTTCTGCTACTAGCTGATGTCTAGGAAAATTATTTCCAAACTGAAACAACTGATGATCCATGTGGTTGTGATAACTGGTCATAGACATATAGGGAGCAATATAAACCAGCAAATACCCAAACGTGTAATTTAAAAATTGTATGTTAAACTATGCAAAAAAAAAATGCTGCAAGAAAATTTGAGGATTGGCAGGAATCCATCAGTTCAAAAGGCTGTGGGAAAAGTTTGCAGTACTGTCAGGAAATTGATCTAAGGTCTGCAAAATTATTACAAGCTCCTAAATATTCTGATGTCCCTTTGTGGCAAAAGGAGCTATATATAGTAAATATACAATCTGAATATGATAGAGCATGGGGCACTTAAAGAGTTTCTCCACTTAGACTGGAGACAACCTGTTAAGAACCTGGAGAAGAAAGAACTCAAACAAGAAATTTTGGTGTCTAGCTTTTCGTGCTTATATTAATTTTTAACAGAAAAAAAATCCAGAATGATAAAATTTTGCCCTCTGTGGATGTTTGTTTTTTCTTTCAACAACCAACACTAGAAAATTGCACTGGATAAAGATCATGGGAGAAATTTATTGTAGCCCAATGAAAGAGAGCCACAGACTGTATAAAAATAGATTAAGCTTATAGACTTTCTCATTGTAAATGAAAACATATAATAACACAGTGCTGCTACGATTAAAAGATATAAATAGCTGACTTTCATCCCTTATGAGGCACATTCCTTTTCTCAGCTCGCTCATCTCCAGGGGAAGTGTGCCTAGTGCAGTATAAAGTACCTCTCTAAGAGCTTCTGCATGCCTTCTTGGAAGTATCCTTTCCAAACCCAGGCATGCAGAAGTAGAAGGGAAAGGACCATAGCTATCATGTCCTCCCTACTCCACCACCTTTGAGATGGGGGTGAGAACTAACAGTATTCCACGCCCAAAGATTCACAAAAGGAATGAAAGAACATAGTGTAGTATCCACCCCTCCTTTCATATCTGCAATAAGATCAGACACAATTTGGTCACAAACAGTGAAATTATTATTGCTTTCAAACAGCAACAGTGAGTGGAAGAAAGGTTGTGCAGTAAAAGCCTTCAGTAATCTCCAGGATGATCCTGGCTAGCAGCCAAAATGCCTCTGGGGATCATGAAGAAGTAGACGCCAAAGCAAGAGATCTGCTGTCATTCAAGCAAACTTAATACCTTGAATACTGTAAATTAACTTAGCTTCGTTAATGACTGCTTAGAACTGTCAGGTTTTTTCAGGCTCATCTCTGATATCTTATAGGTGAATATTTTGTCCAGAATAGATCAGTTAATGTCTTTCTAAACTTGTTTCCTTAGCAAGAATGTTCACAGCTTGTACTGTCCTTTGATAAATTTCCAATATCTAAGTAAACACAAGTTTGATTGCTCATTCTTTCTTTTGGGAGGTTAGAGAGAGAGCAAATTTCCTCTCATGTCTAACATGTTCATCGTGCTACCTTTTTAAAAAAAATCAGCTTTGAATTAATTGTTTCAACAGCCATTTTTATCAGGAGAAAAAGTAGTGATGCTTTTTAGATTATAGTGCCTTGCTCAAAAGATGCTATTAGATTTTTCAAAGGTGGTTGTCATAGCAGTACTGTAATCACCCAGAGTTCCTTTGGAATATTTTTTCTAAGTTGAACATAAGCATTTTACTAAATATTTGACTTGATTATTATATCTAAGTCAATATTCCCATATTTAAAAAGTTGATGCCCTTGAGAAATCCAGCTCTTTGGCCTTTTGGTCTCTATCGGACTGTCAGTGAAATCCTAGCAGCACATAAAATGTGGGAATGCTGCCAAAGCTTTTGATGAAGCCAGAGCTAGTTAGGGACGATGTCATAATTTTATATTTACTATAACAATTTTACTGGCTGTCTAGACCTGAATATGACTTGAATATTGTGATATGTTTTAAGCTGTAATTTTGAAACACATACAATTTCTTCTTCATATCTGTAAGAACAGAAAAAAAAAAGAAATAAAAACAGAAGAGAAAAACAACCTAAACTTGTTTGTAATACTGAGATGTTTCATAATATAGTTCTTATACTTCATGCCATTTACATTTGTGATTTTACTATTTTGGTTTTTAGAATTTATTTACAGATATGACTTGCTGGCATGTAAGCAATCATTTTCTCTATTTTTATGTCAATATGGCTGAGAATTTTGGGACCACATATCCTAATGGAACAATAATTGATCAGTAATCTTCTTAAGCATATAGTATAAAAGGGCACAAAGAAATCACAGCTGTGTCAAAGCTAGCTCAAATCAAGCTGATCTGATTACAAATGGAATCTGGTGGTTTTTCATTTACTAGATGAGGATTCATTGCCATCTCTTGAGCAGAGTTGTGAGAAAGAAATAAAATTATTATAGTATTTGGGCAAAATACTGCAATAGGTATTTTTATCAGAACATTTTGGGGCACATACAAGTGTGTCCTTGGGTCTTCTTGGTGTCCAGACCCTTGAAACTACTCCTGATCCCTTTTTAAAAGATTTGATAATCACTCTAGACCCCAAAGACCGTGCATTCTTTGTGCATGGGACTTCCAGCTACCACACTACCCCATAATAACCTCTGCAATTTCTAGGCCAGCCTTTCCCGAAGTCTTTTTATCCAAAATCAACCTATGAAAAATTAGCAGTATTCCACAGAGTGCTTGTCCAGCCTTTCATACATGTCGCCACCTCTCCTTTGCCCTGGGGCTGTACTGCAGGTGCTGGCAGGATTCTCACCCAACCAGGCTCACCAGGCAGGCAGGACCTTGCATTAGCATCACAGCCAGCTCTGCCCTGGCTCCCCAGCACACCAGTCCCAGGAGCACCATGCAACAACACCGAGGTTGTTTCTTCAACACCAAGACACCTTCACCAGGTACACTTGACACCTCACCATTTGGAAAGTGCTGCTTTAGGATATAGCAATTTATAAAAACTTAAATCAAGGTAATCAAGAGGCGACTGATGGGGGACCTCATTAATGTGTATACATACCTAGAAGGTGTGTTTGAAGAGGATGGAGCCAGGCTCTTTTTTCGGTGGTGCCAACCAATAGAACGAGAGGCAATGGGCAGAAACTGATGCACAGGAAGTTCCACCTGAACATGAGGAAGAACTTCTTTACTGTGTGAGTTCCCACACACTGGAACAGGTTGCCCAGAGAGGTTGCGGCATCTATTTCACTGGAGATATTCTGTATGCAGTCCTGTGCCATGTGCTCTAAGATGACCCTGCTTGGTCAGGGAGGTTGGACCAGATGACCCACTGTGGTCCCTTCCAACCTTACCAATTCTGTGATTCTGTAAATTAAGAGGAGGAAGATGCTGGCAATCCTTCTGCTCTTCCCTTTTTGAGTCCTTTGTATTCCCAACTCCACTGGTCATATATCTTGGATATCTATCTGACATCCTATCTTTTTCTCTCTTTTATAAGCTTTCTGTTCTAGTTTCTATTACATATCATGTTCTACCTTGTCTTTCCCTAGTTCTTCTCCACAAAGCTTTTTCATCTTTCTCAAGTTAGCCAACCTCTAACATCTCATATTATTTCTCTCCTTTCAATCTCCTCTAGCACCATTATCTGGGAGATAACCCACAAAGAGACATTCACAGTTGATTAATGTAGTCACCAGCACTGCTCTTGAAGAGGGGTTTTCAGCACTCCTTTGCTGTTGTTTCTTTCCTTCACTGTAAAGACAGAAGTAAGAGGTCTATGCCTGTGTCTCTACCTCACTCTTTGTACCTCACCCATCCCCACACAATATTTCCCTGGCAAGTATGTACATCTCTTCTGCTGGATCTACTGCTGTCATTTTTCCACTCATAGGAAAGGAGCTGAAAACTTCTAAAATACAGTGCTAGTGGTAACAGGTGACATTTGCAGTGCAGCTCATTCCACTTCTCCAGATTCTCCAAAGATTTCTTCTATTACTTCCTACTGCTTCCAGATGGACAGCCAGTAACTTTATGAAACAGGAATCAAACAGGATCTAATGTTCTATTGAAAAAACTTTGTTAGCAAACCAAGAGCAACATGAAGATGACAGAAAATGTTCATGAAGAATCTTCTGTTTAAAATGGAACTTGGACAGATAATGAATGTGTTTATTATGTCTGCAACTGCCACCAGTCTTGCTTTACATGTTGATGACCTACTTCACACATTTTCCCTATTCATTTACTCAACGTACCAGCTTTTAGCCTTTCAGCATGGCCAGTGAAATGATATCCTTAAAGCATATATTTAATTTGTTTTAGTTTAAACACAGTATTTTCTATACACTTTTATCTTTACAAAAGAGCATTTATATTTTAAGTTTCACTTAAAAGGTTCTTGGCATCCTATGACTAACCTCAGAGAAGTGGCTAGTGTAGATTGCTTCAGGCAATAGCAGCTTTATTTGCTACTGCTAAATTTATCTTCAATTGTGAATCAAAACCTTTAGTTTAAGGCAGCTTACTCCTTTGTATTGATATGTAATAGAAACTAATTTGAGATAGATCTCAACAGCCAACGCTGAAGACCATCTTGCTCGTATGTAGTTGAAAAAATATTTTTAGCTTAGAAAAACATGGATCAAATTCTCCCAAGCAGTGACCCAAATATAAAAAGTTCATATGTCACTGCTGTTAACAGTGAGTTCTTTCAGTCCTCAGTTTAATAAAGATAGTTCATGAACTTCACTGAAAAGAAATACCCTTTGGATAGGGAAAATAACAGTGATATCTTCATATTCTTGTAGATCAGGAACTAGTTAACTTAGTAATTTTACACATAGTGAAGATCAATGGAAAATTTTGTCTATGAAATTAACTAATATTGTCTATGAAATTAACTAATTAACCTGTCATACTTCAGTCTGAGCAGCACCCTTAGTTAATCATGTATTTCTCACAGTTAGTGACCAGGTCTTTGCCAAGTTATTCATCCTACTTTGTTCTCACATATAATGCTGCGGGGTCACTCGGGACTTCACTGCTCCAATATGAAGCCAGCAAAGACCTGGTTTATTTACTTTCTATCTCTTTTATACATTCGTACCAGGCGCCGGGAACGCACACACTGACTGGTTCGCACCCCCCGTACGTGGGGCAGGCATGGTGTTAGACGCATTGCTGTTGGTCCATGTATCAGCACTCCTCATTGGTCCTTGCTCTTCCTGGTTTTGTACTGCTCACGTAACCAGAAGCATACCCGGCTGACTTCCAGTGTCCGACTGGAAGTAGATGATGTCATCTCTGGTTCCTGCCCCTCGAGATGACCTCTAATATATGGCTGCACGATTAACCCACAAGGCTATCAAGTAGCTGCTTCATTACATGCCATCGTCCTACCCCAACATAATGCTTCCAAAAGTTGTAAACTGCATATTGTTGAACAAATCCTGCTATATTTTACTAATTAACTGTACACAAATACGTATTTCATTAAACACTTAAATCTTCCTTCCATCTGTCCAGCCATCCGTCTTATTCTTCTTATTGCCTTAAAAACAGTGTATTAATGCAAATACTCACATTTGCACCCTGTATCTCCCTTTTTAGGACAGCAGTTTTGCCAGATCTCTCATTTTTTGCTAGGTATTTTCATCTGAGTTATTTCTTGTCTAGGGAACACAATAACTGCTAGTAATATGACAAATCCACCAAAATTAAGCAAGAATAAACATCCCAGCTAGCAGATGATGCAGAATCACAATTTTGGTTCTCCCCTGACTTTGATGGTCAGTAAATAGTAATATTAACACTTAAATATGGTCCATGACCATCTAAGTTGACATCTAACTGACATAAATTGGGCAGTAATACCTCTTCCACCTGTTGTTTTGAAATTTGCAAACTCGGGCAAATTTTGCAACACCTTTACATTAATTTCAAGGTTTTATTCAATCATAACTTTGCACTAACTTACAAACAGAAGACAAAAAATTGGAGCAATCACAGGACACATTTTCACCACCCATGGAACACCTCATTTTGTTTCTTTTTGCTCTGTTCAACAAACCGAAAATTCAGTTAAGTGATTTTTTGTAAGCTAGTGAACAAATTGGCATGGGAACTGCACAGCTACTCTTATGACTAAGAAAATTGCCCTTGCATCCAGATGACTTACCTCTACTGCTTGATCCTGCCAAGGAAAATCAGATGCTTAAAAGGCAACTGATTAGGATAACAAATGATAGTGAAAATAACTAAATCTGCTCCTAAAATAATAATAATAATAATAAAAAAGATCTGAAGTCACACAAACAGAATCGCAGCCTCTACTCAAAAGAAAAAATAAATGTATGTCTGTATATTGCACCACCTGGTGCAATGGAGAGGTGATTAAGCTGGTTCCAAATAAACTTAGGAATTGTCTAGTACAGAACTTTGACCTCTTCAGGCAAACTTACTCTACTGAGAAAAAAGGTAAATCAGCTCATGGTTTGCTATGTACTGTCATGGCTAAGCTGTGTTTAGTACCCAAGTAACTCATCATCACAACAGACTGCAGTGCCTATAAACAAACATGGAGACAAAGTTCATTTTTCAATAACTCATTTCCTTCATGTGTTCTTGATAGAACATCAGCACCACCTGAAATGGACTACCAGTGAAGAACTTTCTTTTGTACAGAAGATGTCTTTGATGTACCCCTCCAGTTGATGTTGAGCATCTGCAGAAAGCAGAAACAACTTGAACGTATTGCACTGTTGTCTATTGTTAGAGAAAAAAAAGAAATATAACATATAGTTTAACTAGCCTTGTTTGGGTACAGTAACCTGGTGCATCATGTCTGAAAGTATATTTCAATGGAGCCTAGCTAACTGAAAATGGATTTAATTAAAACAGAGAAATCTTAAGAGAGTTGTCAGGAAGTTAGTACTCTGTATTTACCTTAAATCTGTTTAAAGCTGGTCAAAGATAACTCTCATCTTTCATTCTTCTATGCCTTGTTCTCTAGCCAGCAAAAGGACGCACTGGGCCTGGATCATTTTAATTGCATGTAGCCACTGAAAAGGCTGTTCTGCAGTGGAGATAGTGAAATGCAGGGGCAACTTGGCCACACTGGCTTCCCTGTCACTTCTAGCAGGAATACCCGAGTAGCTGATTATGCCACTCCTGTAGCTTTCTTGTACTATAAACTGGTCTAAAATACCTATAGTAGGAACCAGGATGTGCACCATAACTTGTGTTTCTACTTCCCCCACACACCCACTAAACCCTTTGTGTTAGCACAAGCTTTTCCCCACATCTTTGGACTGACACTAGAGCCAGAAACACTGTTATGAGTCTTGTTTTAAATTACTTGTGTGGGATAGACTAGCCAGTATGTTGGTATTGGTAAACGAGCAGGATAGTAAACATGCAGAAACTATTCCATTCTTCTACCCCTTCCAACATCTTGCTAGTACAGTCCCTCTCCTCTAACTGGCTCACTGCTGTTTGTGACAGGAACTGAACTTTGTTACCTTTTGAAGACCTCTATTTTTCAGTCAGATTTGAGTGCAGCTGACCAACAGGTTGAAACCTATTAGGAAAAAAATAGCAGAGGACTGGGCATCCAGGCAGACATCAGGATCACACAGCATCATGTCAGGAGGTAAGCAGACCAGGATTCGACTAATGCCATAGGAAATTCACATAGGTATCTACAGAAGCGTGAAAACGATGGTTCCCTGAATTTGAAGCACCTCCTGTATTTGCAGTGTCTATTTAGATGTTCTAGCTTGGCTTTTTGTGCATTAAATGTAAACAGTGAAAAAGCTAAATGGGCCCATTTTGCTTTTATAAATGTACACCTTGTAAGTATTTGCCACGTCACCACATAAAGCATACAGCTTATACTGTGCAAATATATTGTAAATGTGTTTTTATTGCTATACTGTTTAACCTCTTTTTGATCAGAATATCTGTTGTCTCTTTCAACATAATATTGTATTATTAAACAATTTCAACAATTTCTATCAACAGCTTTTACTGTGACCTGTCAAGATTCATGTTTTCAACATGAGACTTGAGAATTTGGCTCTTATGTCCTTTTCCCCAGTCACAGCAACTGCAACTAACACATTTGCATCTTAGCACTATGGCATCTTGCCTGCTGTAGCTGTGGCTGGCACACAGATCCTCAAAGCTGGAGGTAAGCTATACAACTTACATCTCTGTACTCAGAAAGACTGAACTAGAAGGCATAGTTCCACGTACCTACTCCCATGACCTCTGAGAGGTTGGGTTTTATTGCAAGATCATGGAGGTATAAGTATTCAGCTACAATTCAGTGTACTGTAACTAAATACAGTCTATAACCACAATACAATCTGCTCTGAACACTACGCAGTAAAATAATACTTGAGAAAAATAACAGATACTTAATTGGACTGCGTGGGTAGGGCTTTCCATGGTGGGAAGTAGTCTTTTGAATGTGCATATATAGATCTTTCAGCTCAAGGAGATCTAGACAGTACTGAAGTGTTAATACTTGCAAGATCACAAGACAGGTTTAATGAAAATTATCAAATTGGCATAAGTGTTGGAATAATAGATGATGAACTTGTTATGGGTGTAAACTTCTGGTGTTCAGCCCATTTTTTTTCAAGTTCTCCTCTGAAACAATAAGGATTAGAAAATTACCTTTAAAAGATATCAAAATTAAATCTTAAAAAAGTGGAAGTAGCCTGGTACAATGCTAGAACTGATGCAACACAGCAACATTAGCAGTGCTGACTTAAGTCAAGTGGCTGGGAAAGCTGCCCTCTTAATCAAAGACACTGTTGAGAGATCCTGGTTGTTGTGAAATCATGGTAGTATGAGGGGACAGGGGGTGAAGATGGAGGGGTGAGGGGTACGTGCATGCCTAAGGGGCAGATAGAGAGGATGGTCTGGATGAAGAGAATGCCATAGAGAAGACCATGTGTCCCCAGGAGCACGAGGTGCACAAGGGGACCATAAGCAAAGTTACCAACTCTGAGTTTCTCTTTTTTAAATGCTCTGTAAGCTTTAGAAATTGGGTGAAAATGTTTAGTTTTCATAGTTTGATAAAAAAGTACCTAGTGGTTACAGTCAAGGAGACAGGATTGCAGCGCAAGTAGAGATTGACAGTGAAACTAGTTGGCGTACCCACAGCCATGGATGAATGTGCAGTACTCTTCTTTGCCACAACAGCTGGGCACACAAGACACAGACTCATAGAACCACAGAATGGTTTGGGTTGGAAGGGACCTTTAAAGATCAACTAGTCCATCCGTCCCCTGCTGTGGGCAGGTGTATCTTCCACTAGATCTGGATGCTGAAAGCTCTGTCCAACCCAAATCTGAACACTTGCAGTGAAGAGGCATCCACAACTTCTCTGGGCAACCTGTTCCACCCCCACCATAAAAAAGAATATTCCTTATTTCTAGCCTAAATCTGCCTTCTTTCAGTTTAAAACCATTGCCCCTTGTTCTGTGACTACAGATCATAGTAAAAAGTCCATCCTCATCTTTCTTATAAGCCCCTTTAAGTACTGAAAGGCCACAATAAGGTCTCCCAGAGCCTTCTCTGGGCTGAACAACCTTAACTCTCTCAGCCTGTCTTCACAGGAAAGGTGCTCCAGCCCCCTGGTTGTCTTTGTGACCCTCCTCTGGACCTGCTCTAACAGGTCCATGTCCTTCCTGTGCTGAGGGCTCCAGAGCTGGATGCAGTAGTCAGGTAGGGTCTCACCAGCGCAGAATAGAGGGGCAGAATCACCTCCCTTGACCTGCTGGTCACACTGCTTTTGATACAGCCCAGTATGCAACTGGCTCTCCGGGCCGCAAGCACACATTGCCGGGTCACAGGGGATTTTTCATCCAGCAAGCCCTTCTCCGCGGGTCTCTACAGCCATTCCCTCCCGGAGCAGCCGGGCAGGCAGTGTGCTTGCCTTGCCTGCTCCAGATGAAACCCAGCGTGCTCTGTCTTTGCTGCCCCTCGCCTCCTTTTTCATTTCCAAGGGTTTCGACCCGTGTGTCAGCCCCTCCCGCGGAGCCCCGGCCGCTCTCTGCTGGCCTGGGAGGGACAGGGGGTGCGGGCAGAGGAGCCCGGCGTGGGGAGCCTGCTGGGGCCCCGCGGGCGGGCACCGGCGGGTCGGGGGGACGGGTATTGCTGCGGAGGCGAGAGCTCCCTGCGGCAGTGGGTGCTGCCCGGGGCGCTCCCGGCCCCTCGCACCGCGCCTGTTGGCGGGGGGGGTGCGGGGTGGG
>VZRW01002607.1:0-10412 GCA_013398125.1 Aegotheles bennettii
TGCCCCAGCCGTGGGGCTGTGGTGGGCCCCAGCCCTGCTGTGGGGCTGCACTTCCCTCCCTCGGCACCCAGTGGGAGACGGGAGGTGCCGGGCACAGCTGGGTCCTGACCCGACAGCCGGGGGCAGAGGTCTGGGGGGGGGCAGAGGTCTGGGGCACCACCCTGCAGGGGGGCGAGGGCAGCTCCTTCCCTCTCTGCTGTCCCACCCCTCTGGGCCAACTCCTCTCCTGCTGCCGGGGTCCTGGGAGCTGGAGCAGGACCCCCCGTGCAGGCAGAGCTGGCAGGGAGCGGTGGGAACGGGGCCGTTCCCAGGGGTGCCCCCGCCCCGCTCACCCCACACAGCCACTCTGTTCCTGCCTCTTCAAGTGCCTACAAGAGGTTCCGGGAGCTGCTGCCAAGGGAGGAGCGGGAGAGAGCCGGCTCTGCCCGTGTTCCCAAGAGCCAGATCCTGACGCTGCCGGAGCTGCGGGTACGGTGCCAGGCAGGGCCAGGGCAGGGCCGGGTGTAGCGGCCATGGTGCCGGGCTCTGCCCTCGCCGTGCGTCCCCGGCCCTCGCCCAGGGCAGCTCTCGCGCAGCTCCTCATCCTGGCGGGGGGTCCCGGCCACCCCGGCTGCGTGGGATGGGCACGGTGCTGCTGTGTGTGACCGACCCGTGTTGTCAGGCAAACCCCTTCCAGCACCGGATCTGCCGCGTGTTCTCCACCTCGGAGGATGGGGATGACAGCTTGTCCTTCGAAGACTTCCTCGACATGCTGAGCGTCTTCAGCGAGGCCGCTACCTCCGACATCAAATCCCACTACGCCTTCCGCATCTTCGGTGAGGCTGGGGGTGGACACCGTGTCCTGGGGTCCCTGCACCTCGTGGGAGTGGGCAGGGACCAATCCTGCTGACGAGGGCTGGTGGTGGAACAGGATCCCAGGGTGGTTTGGGTGGGAAGGGACCTCAAAGCGCCCCCAGTGCCACCCCCTGCCATGGGCAGGGACCCCTCCCACCACATCAGGGTGCTCCAAGCCCCATCCAACCTGGCCTTGAGCACTGCCAGGGAGGGGCAGCCACAGCTTCTCTGGGCACCCTGGGCCAGGCTCTCACCACCCTCGCACCAAGAAATTTCTCCCTCATATCAATCTCCCCCATTCCCCTTCGTCCCATCCTCCCTGTCCTTGTCACAAGTCCCTCTCCAGCTTTCCTGGAGCCCCTTCAGGCACTGGAAGGTGCTCCAAGGTGACCCCGGAGATTTCTGTAGGCTGAACACCCCCAACTCTCTCAGCCTGTCCCAGAGCAGAGCTGCTCCAGCAGTGTGCAGGTGTTCACAGCTCTCTGTGGCCCTGTTGAAATGCTCCTTTCTTCTCCCCACAGACTTTGATGATGATGGGATTCTGGACAGGAAGGACCTGGAGAAGCTGGTGAACTGTCTGACAGGGCAGGGCGAGGAGTCCCGGCTGAGCAACGCGGAGATGGAGCAGCTCATTGAAAACGTGAGGACCCTCAGGCAGGGCACAGGCTGCTGCACGGCCACCACGAGCCCGGGCAGAGCTCACTGCCCCTCTCCATCCCCTCCAGATCCTGGAGGAGTCCGACATTGACAAGGACGGCACCATTAACCTCTCCGAGTTCCAGCACGTCATCTCCCGCTCCCCGGACTTTGCCAGGTATGGGGGTGTCCAGCAGCACAGCTCGCCCCAGGGGCTGCCCGGGGGCTCGGGTGCTGGGGCAGAGCTCAGGGGGGTGAGGCAAAGCGACCTGCGGGAGGTCCCTGTCGCAGCGGGGGATGCACCTCCTGCTGCTGCCTGTGCAGAGCTCCCCGCAGGGGGTAACGCTGCTTCCCCGGCGCGCCGGGCGTTCACAAGCCGCGTGCGTGGGACCCAGCGAGGGGTGCAGAACCTGTCCTGTCTCTTCCAGCTCCTTCAAGATTGTCCTGTGAAAGCCCTGCAGCTCTCCAGAACTGCTGCTCCTCTGCTGCTGCAGCTCTTCCTGGGCTCAGATGTTTCCTCTTTCAGCCGCACGGCCAAGGTTCCCACTCCCCCCCAAGCGTGGCTATGCCACTCTGTGCCTTAGGCAGGACCCCCTGCCCCAGTGCCTTGTCTGCAGCCCCTCTGCACTCTCAGGATCTGATTTTAACTCACTATGCAAACCAAGGGCAGCTCTGTGGGTGGGGGGAGGCGCCCGGAGGCGGGTGCCCCAGGCACAGCCCCCCTCCACCCTCAGCACCACTTTGTGCCTCCATGAGCAGGCTTGGAGCTGCCTCCCCCCTGTCCGGCTGCAACCTGAATCCATTTCACCAACCAATAACCACACATGGATCCATTTCTCCAAGCAATAATCCAAACATGGATCTGTTTCGCTAAGCAATAACCACATGTGGATCCATTTTTCCAAGCAATAATCACATGTAGATCCACATGGATCAATTTTTCCAAGCAATAACCACACATGGATCCATGTGGATCCATTTCTCCAAGCCCAGTGGTGCTGTGGCTGTGCCATCCTGGCAGCCCCCACCCCAACACTCGGGGTGCCTTCAGCCTGACTGCAGCCGCTCCCCCTGCTCAGGCTGTGCTCTCCTCCTCCTCCTCCTCCTCCCTCTCCCCCCCTCTGGCCCTGGCCCAGCAGCTGCTCTGCCTGCCCTGGCCTCTTCCTCCCCCAGCTCCTGCGAGGACACAAATAAAGGGCTCTGGTTTCACCCTCGCTCTGTGCTGCCTTTGTCTCACTGCGGGGACGGAGGGGCTGCTCCGGCAGCACCGTGGGACCGGTGCCACGAGGGTGCTGGGGCCACTGCCAGGCCCCGGGACGGCTCCCACGTCCTGCGGGTGACAGCCCCTGCCTGCAGCCACTGCCGAGCTTGGGGCTGTTCTCATCGTCACCACACAAAGAGCTGGGCACAGAGGGAACCCAGGGCCAGCCAGGAGCCACCTCTGCTGTGCCAGGGCCCTTTGTGTTCGCTCACCCACTGGGCTCGGCCCTGGCCCAGCGCCGGCCGCGTTCCCACCGCACTGAGCTGCTCCGCAGGGCCGGGCTGCGGCACCGTGTGCCAGTGCAGTGCCAGGGGGGGTCCCGGGGTGCTGGCGCAGCCGTTTCTCATGCACCCCCTGCCCCGGCGGGGCTGGCCCTGCCCACCCGGTGCCCCGCGGTGCCGATGGTATCTGTCCTGCACCCCTGTGCCCCTGCGGCCACGTCTGCTGGCACGGCACCAGCCAACGCCTCCGGTGGCTTTTTTGATGTCCCAGAACAGGCTGGGCAGGCAGCTCAGCGTGCTGGTCCAGCCGGGAGCCAGGCAGTGCCGGTCCCCGGGGGGGAGCCAGCCCCGACACGCCGGCTCGGCGCAGAGCTCATCGCTCCCCCCGGCCCTGTGCTCGGGCTGCCGGCGCTTCCCAGGCACGAGGGTTTCAGCAGCACCGCGCTGCAGGTCCTGGCCGTCAGCCATCACCGAGTCTGGTCCCACTGGTGACTGGGACTGGGACCTGCCTGAGTGGGGTCCCACAGGCAGCACAGGGGAAGGGGCTGCCAGGGGCAGGTTCTGCCCAGACTGCAGGAGCCAGACACAATGCTGCTGGGGTGGTCCCCAGGATGGTCCCCAGCAATGGTGCAGCAGCACTCACACGTCCAAAGGAGACACCTGGACTTTATATAAAAACCACAGACATTTCTGCACACACACGTGGGGCTGTGGGGGCTGCCCGGCCTGGAGCCGGTGCTGCTCCCTCCTCCCCCCGACACGATTCACATTTCCAACGTATGAAAAAACAAACCAAGTACAGACACACGGCACATGGCACGGGGCTGCGGCACACGGCTCCGGGCCCCACGGCCGGACATCACAGTGAGTGGGGCAGGGGCCGTGGCCACCCCTCTGCCCTCTGCATAGAGCCGGGCACCGCGGCCATCCCCATGGGGGGACACCGGGCTGGCGGAGCAGTCCCGCACGGCCCCGGAAGGCACGCGGCACCCCAGCACCCGGAGCTGCCAGCACCATCCCCAGCAGCCGAGGCGATGGCCGGGCCATGCACACACAGACAACACAGACCCCGGCCACGGCACGGGGGCCCAGCGAGGCTCAGCAGAGCAGGGGCGGTCGCGGGTGAGGGCTCGGCTCTCATCCCCGTCACACCACCGAGTCCTGGATCTCGGAGCCCAGGCGCACCCGGGGTCTTTGGCAGGCGGGGGACACCTCCACGAAGCTGTCCCGAATGTGGAGGGGCCGCTTCTCCGACTCGGAGAAGGCACGGGGGGGGCCTGGGGGCTCGTGCACGGGGGTGCTCACGATGTAGTTGTCCTGCAGGGCCTGGTAGCCCTTGTGCTCGGGCACGGTGCTGGGCAGGCTGCTGCCGTTCAGGGGCAGGCTCTCCACCGGCTTGCGCGGTGGCTTCTGGTGCCGGCCGGGGTCACTGGGCTCCAGCAGGGCTTTCATGCCGTCGCGGTGCCGGTGCAGGAGGAAGAGGGCCAGCACGAGGATGACGATGGCAAAGAGCACACACATCACCAGGAACTCGGTCCAGTAGGTCTTGCCGTCCAGCCGGGCTGCGGCACTGCCCACGGCAGAGGTGCTCCGGGACGTGCTGACGGTCTCCAGGGCATCCCGGCCGGTGACCACCTTTCTGCCGGGGTCCGGCGGCCCCTGGGCCGCCTCCTGCACGCTCACACAGTAGCTAGCCATCAGCTTGCGGAATCCTTCCTCCAGCGACCAGCACTCGTAGGTGCCTGCCCGCTCAGGGCTGCCCACCAGGATGAGGGCCCCGTCGGGCAGCACCAGATAGGAGCCATTGACAGGGGCCCCATCGTGCAGCCAGCGCCGCGACGCCAGGTTAGAGAGCAGCTGGCACGGCAACGGCCGCACCGCGTTGGGCAGCAGCTGGATCCGCTGGCACGGGGCACCCGAGGCTGCAGGGGGACAACCATGGGGACATCAGCGAGGGCACAGGACCCTGCTGGCAGCAGGCACAGAGCAGGGACCCCCGGGATGCCCTGGGCCACCACTGGCCGCAGCGGCAGGGGCCGAAGCCGCAGGAGCTCACCTGGAGGCAGGAGGACGCGGGGCCGGGGCTGGGAGGCGTTGGGCAGCAGGCAGAGCCGCTCCGTGTCTGCGCCCTCGATGTCCTGTGCCCAGAGCCTGGGGACAGAGCAGGGACAGAGCAGGGTCAGGGCGGGGAGGGGGGGGCAGGGGGATAGAGAGGGGTGCAAGGGGGCAGCACTTACTGAGGGTGTGGCAGGGGGTGCGGGGCGGTGCGGCGGCAGGCGCCCCGGCTCCAGGCACAGAAGGGGTCCCGCGCCAGCACGCACTCGCCACAGCTGCGGTACAGGCTGCAGTTGGCAAAGGGCACCTGGGCCACCGCCGCGTAGGTGGCTGCATACACCAGACCCTGTGGGAGGGGACAAGGAGTAGGGGGTCAGCTCTGCAGCCCCCGCCCACGAGCAGGACCTACCCCAGGCAGGCGGAGCCCCCAGCACCCGACACCGCCCTGTGCCCCCAGCACCCCCGCGCCCCTCTGTGCCCATGCCCCGCTCCTGCCTTGTCCTGGTCGAGCAGGAGCTGGAGGACAGGCTGCCCGGCGGGGAAGAGGTGGATCTCCTCGATGATGTGCACGCCGCGGTTCACGCGCACAGCCTTGTGCAGCCGCCCGTCATCTGCAAACACAGGGGTTGTGCTGAGCAGGGCTGGGGTACGCGGCGAGCTAGCACCCGCGCCGGCAGTGTCCCGCGGCGGCACCCACCCGTGCCCAGGAAGAGGACGTCGTAGGTGCCGCGGAGGCCCTGGGCACGGTGGACGCTGATCTGGTGGTAGCGCAGGCGGCTCTGCAGCAGCAGTGGCTGGCTCCGCACCGCGCTGTCCATCAGGAAGTGGTCCTTGATGAAGTTCAGCACCCGGTCCGGCATCTGCAGGGACGAGTTGATCCTCAGGTGCCGCGTGTGGCTGGTGATGCACTGCAGAGAGAGGAGGGGGCTCGGCTGGGGCACAGGGTGGGCACGTGGCGGCTGGTGGCCACCAGGACTGGGAGGGGCTGCCCCACACCCTGGCCCCAGGAGGCCATACCGTGCCTGGCCGGGGCTCCGGCACGGGGCCGGTGTCCGTGTACCACTGCTGCGTCTCGCGGTTCACCTCCTTGTAGAGCCCGGCGAAGGCTCGCTGCACGCTGCGCATGGGGAAGGCGCAGACGGCCGAGCTGCCCAGGCCACCTTTGTTCCTGCCAGGGGAGAGGCAAAGCCCATGGCAGGGTCTGCCAAGCCCCTCACACTCCCAACCCCGCGCCCCTCGCCCTCCACTCACCACTGGGAGGTGAAGACCCCATAGAAGAGCGTCTCCCTCCAGCGCAGCTCCCCGGGGGTGAGCACAAAGACGTCCTGCAGCACGTTGAAGGGGAAGCCGTCCTCGGGGTGGGAGCAGAGCAGCTGCGCCTTCAGGAAGGTCGTCCAGCGCCGCTGCAGCACGCGCTCCCCGCCCTGGTCCCCCTGCACAGCACAGAGGGTCAGGGCGTGATGCCAGGGCCGAGGGGAGCCCCATGGGACCGGGGGAGCGCAAGGAGGGGTCTGTCTGTCCCCACAGCCGTGCTGGAGCCCCAGCACAGCAGCCCCGGTGTTGGGGAGGCACAAGCGAAGGGCACCCAGGGGAAGGGAAAGGCAGGCTGAAAGGAAGACAGGGCTTGTGTCCCCTCCAGGGAGGGGGCAGAGGAGATGGGGATGGGTCATGCCACCAGCGGGACCCGTGGGTTCGAGCCACAGCCCTGGGCTGGGCACTTTGAGCCGTAACTGTCCCGGAGGTCTCCCGTGGGCACTGACCCCCTCCTGAGGGATCCGGGAACTGGGGGATGAAGATGCGCAGGGTGCTCCCACACCCCTCCCACCCCAGCAACAAGTGATACCCTGGGCACAGCCCCCACACCCCCCCCCTGCCCACACCCACCTTGCACACACGTGCGATGCGGGACACGATGGTGTTCTCAAAGTAGTCGAACTCCTTGCCGGTCTCGCTGAAGAAGAAGTAGACCTTGTCGTCGTCGCCCTCGGGGTTGCCGGTGGGCAGGCTCTCACGCAGGTAGGCTGAGCCCACGAAGACCGGGTCTGGGGACACAGGCACCCTCAGCACGGCCCCACTGGCCCCACGCCCCCCACCCCAGGGATGGGGACCCCGACCCGTGGCGCCGGCCCTGCTCTCACCCTGCAGCCAGCTGAGGGAGTTCTCGGTCTTGAGGGCGATGCGGCTCTCCTGGCTGCGGGAGATGGTCGGCTCGTTGCCCTGGAAGTTGCTGACAGTGCCGGCGTAGAGCTCGTTGTCTGCCAAAGAGACGCTCCCGCTGGGACCCGGCACACGCCACTGGCACCGCCCCGCTCCCCGCTGTGCCACGCCAGCCCAGCCCGGTGCCACCCGGCCGAGTCCCGGTGCACGGTGCCTTACCGACCATGACGGCCGTGGAGCGGTACTCAGGGTCGAAGGGGCAGCGTCCCTTCCCGTCCTCCAACAGCACCTTCCCTGCCGTGTCCCGCTCCAGGCTGAAGCTCTGCACGTTCTGCAATGGCAGTGGGCTGTGAGGTGGAGGCACTGCCGGCGCCCAGGACCCCCGCAGCAGGGCCCTGGCAACAGAGGGGGAGACCCCCCAGGACCCCGGCCCCGCTCCCCGTGCTCACGATGTAGGCGCATGCGGGGCTGAAGGCACAGGTCCCGCAGGTGTAGAGGTGGGTGCTGTTCAGCTGCAGCAGCATCTTGATGTAGTTGTGACAGTCCCTCTGCAGGGGCGAGAGGACCCAGCTCACCCCTCCCGCCTGCACGCCCTGGCACGGGCACAGCCCTGGCCCCCGCTGGCAGTGGGGCTCACCTGGGGGTCCTTGCCCTTGAACACGCACTGCCTCTTCTTCTCCTCATCTGCACTCCAGGGCAGCTGTGGAGAGGGGACAGTCCCTGTGAGCCCCCCAACAGCACCCGTGAGCCCCCGACAGCACCCAGACCCCTGCGTGGGCTGGCAGAGCTCGCCCCACATCAGCACCCCCCCTCGGTGGGGCCGAGCACCCACTGCCTGTGATGGCCGGGGCAGCTCCCGAGCACATGGCAGCCTGCACCACCCCCAAACACTGCCGGGGAGGGGACGCCCTCCCTCCTGAGGGCACCCAGCCCGGGGGCTCCATGCACTGCATGGGGTCGGCCCCATCGGTGGGCTCACCCTGCGGGCCGGTGCTCCGGGCTGGAAGTAGCTGGTGTTGATGGCGAGGAGCAGCTCGCGTGCCCCCAGGTAAAGCGTGCGGCCGTCGGAGCTGAGCAGCAGTGCCGTGTAGTTGGAGACGCCCGGCACCTCGAACCGCTGCACCACGCGCTCGGCCGAGTCTGGGCAAGGAGAGCGGCCGGCGATGGCCATCAGCAGCAGGCACTGACCCCCAGGGCAGCACCTGACCCCCCGGGGCCACCACAGCGCACACCTGGCCACCCTGCTCGGCACCACTGTGCCCATGTGGAGCTGCTGGGGCCAGACGCACCGCGTTGAGCCGCTCTCAGCTGCGACAGCGCCCACGGTGCCTGCGGGCACCGGCCACCACCTCACCCTTGCCCTGGGGCACGCTGCCGCAGCCCTGCCCAGCACCGGCCACCACAGCCCGGGCTGTGCTCACCACGCTGCCCCAGGGCTCAGCCCTGCGGGACCCCGAGCCCGGAGGGGGGAGGGACGGGTGCCGGGACCGGGTGCTGGGACTGGATGCCCACGCCAGCCCACAGGGCGGCCCCAGCTGTGCCGGGTGCTGGGGCAGAGCTGAGTCACAGAGCGCCCGTCCTGTCCCGCGTGGGTGGCCTGGCCCCGGAAGCCTTTCCTCTCCCACAGCCGCCCTGAATCAGCGGCCCGGCTGTGTCAGCGGGACACGTCGGGCTGACTCACGCTGCCGACTCACTCACCCTTGACCCCCGGTGTCCTGGTGACACCCCAACCTTCCCCGACCCCAACCCGCCTGCTCCTGGACCCTTGCCAGCACGGTCCCGGGGCCCCTGCCAGCCCCTGCTTGGTGCAAGCCACTGCGAGGGCTCAAGGTGCTGTGGGGCCAGACACCACTCCTCTCCCCCTCCCCTGCAGCTCCACGACCCCGGGTGCCACTGAGTGTGGTGGCATCTCCCCCATCCCGGGGGTCTCAGCTGGCCCTGGCCCAGTGCCCACCCTGGCTCTCCCATGGCGGCGCAGGGGGGGATGTACTGGGGGGGTCGGCAAGGGGTCCCACAGGGGGTCCGGCAGCCCAGCACCACGGTGATGCCGAGCACAACGGGGGCCCCCAGGCCCTGCAGAGCTGCCCCGGCGTGGGGAGCCACGGGAGCCGGTGCTGGCTGCCAGGGACCTGTCAGGACACGACCTGCTTCTTCCAGACAAACCTGCTGGAGGCACATCCAGCACTTCCCAGGGAGCTGCTCACCAGCTCCTCCCTCCCCCAGCCGCAAGCCCCCCGTGCCCGCAGGAGCCACCGCTGCCGCCCCCCGCCCGGCTCCCCCCAGCAGCAGTACAGCACGGGCTGTACCCCCGGGTACTGCCTGTGAGCTGCAGCCCCCGCAGCCGGAGCGGCCACCAAGGCGGGCAGAGCTCAGGCAGACTGGTCGGAGCAGGCAGGGCCGGGCAGTGTGGCACGGCGTGGCACGACGCCGAGCTGGGCTGTCCCGCTGGCTCCCGGGGCTCCCAGCCAGCTCGGCGGGTCCCACATCTGCTGGTGTCACCACAGCCGTGGCCAGCGGTCACGGGAGCACGTGGCGGGGCCACGTCCACGCCGAAGCACCACAGTGCACTAAGCCAGGGAGCGCGCCCAGCGCCGGCCCGGCCCAAACCACTGCACCCTCCCGGGCGCCCCGCCGGCAGCCAGCACGGGCCGGGCTCCGCTGGCCAGCAGCAGATGGATTCAGCCACCCTGCCCTGGCAGTGTGACCAGCCCGGACACACATGGGCAGCCCCCACCGTGCCACAGCCCCAGTGCCAGGCGATGGAGCGGAGCCCAGCAGTGCCGGTGCCGAGCCTGCGCTGCCCTGGAGCCTGCCCCGCTGCTCACCCACCCCATGCTGCCAGGGGGCTCTGCAGGGCCAGGGGGGGCTGCGGGACAGAGCCCCCACTTGTGAGGGGCTCTGCCTGGCCAAGCAGCCTCCCGGCTCCCCTTCCCCAGCCCCAGAGCAGCCCCAAGTCCGCCTGGAGCTACCCACGGGGCTGTGGTGGGTGCCAGAGCAGCCTGGGCTGGGCACAGCAGGGTACGGGCTGTGCAGAGCCCCCAAGGCACCGCGGGGAGGGAAGGGGGTCCGAAGAGGGGTGAAACCGCACGGCAGAGCCCCCACGGCTGCTCACCCCATGCTCACACAGGACGTGGCTCCCACCACGGCCCTGCGTGCGGGGACAGATCACCCCTGGGTGCCCCAGACCCACTCACGCCCCTGGTGCGGGTCCTGGTGCAGGGAAGCAGTTCCCGTGTCCCCCCACGTCC
>VZRW01002610.1:7536-59474 GCA_013398125.1 Aegotheles bennettii
GTCTGTGATGATTCTATGATATGTAGAGAAAAGGCTGCAGGGAGACCTCATTATGGCATTCCAGTACTTGAAGGGGTCTTATAAGAAAAATGGGGACAGACTTTTTATCAGGGCCTGTTGTGACAGGACAAGAGGTGATGGTTTTAAACTATAAAAAGGGCAGTTTCTGACTAGATATGAGTAAGATGTTTTTTACACTGAGGGTGGTGAAACACTGGCCCAGGTTGCCCAGAGAGGTGGTAGAAGCCCCATCCCTGGGAACATTCAAGGCCAGGTTGGATGAGGCTCTGAGCACCCTGATCTGGTTGAAGATGTCCCTGCTCACTGCAGAGGGTGGGACTGGATGTGACCTTTAAAGGCCCCTTCCATCCCAACCCATTCTATGATTCTATGATTTGTTTCGGAGCACTGCCCAGCAGGGACACACATTTTATGAAGCACAGAAAATAAGGTGCATGATGGCCAACGTGGCTCTTGCAACCCAACTGTGCCGGCAAACCCATCCATGCACCTTGGCAATGGGTGTTGAAGAGCTTGCCCATTGCACACAGGGGATGCTGGGGGTGGTTGCAGGAAGGTTGTGGCTCTTGGACAGAATTGTTTTCAGTGGTTAAATTCACACTGTTATATTTAACAAGTCAGAGGGATGTTGCATAGTTAATTTACATGGAGCTTCTTAATGTCGGTCATTAAAGATGGAGAGGATACTCCTTCGTGAAGTCCTCTGTGCTCCTGTCAGTGCTGAATCATGCAGTATAATCAGAAACACTTTGTTTTTCATGGCTGGATGCTCTTGCCTTTGATTTTCCAAGGAAGAGGTGTTGCCTGTAGCAGGGACTTTTCCAGCCACCTCCTTGTGTGGGATGTGCTGTGCCTATTGCTCCATTTTTATGGCATCTCTTCCCTGCATCCGCGCTGGTCTTTTCACCTCCCCTCCTGCTCAGAGCTTGTCTGCAGCAACTGCTCAGGTGAAAAAGAAACATTAGGAAAAGTACTTCATGTGTATTAACCTCTTAGAATGTGATGTAGCTGCTTGAAACACAGAGGAGAGCCAGCACCATGGGCACCAACAAGTTGCAGTGCATCACCGGCAACTTTTCCGTCGAGTGCTGATGCTCCTTGGCACTGTGGTGGAGCTGGGGCATGAGATGGGTCAGGGGTGATGGAGAAGGGAGGTTGTGCACGTGTGATACAAGGCTCAGATTGCTGGCTGTCTGTCCTCTCCTTATGGGTGCCGAAGAGCAAGAGGTCCTTCTGTCCTTCAAAGAGGTCATGTGCGTTTAAATCTGCACAGAAGCTGACCAGCTAGGGGAGGGGGGAATTGGGTGATTGCCTCTCTATAGACTGGAGATGCTGGGGTAGCACTGAGTCGTGCAGCCACCCTGGACCCAGAGGTTCATGGATGTCGGGGTGGGTGCTCTTGGATGGAAAGTGCAGAGCCCCGGTTGCCACGAACAGCAGTCCCCAGGCCCTCCTGGTGTCCAGGGCTTGTTTGCAGACCCTCTGGCTGTTCCCAGCTCCTAGCTGAGGCTTGTTATAGGAGAAAGAGTTTGGCCAGTACTCCCCAGATTTCTCCCCAAGTTGGGCTGTCAGACCTGCATGGGAGGGAGTGAAAGCAAAAAGCCATCTGAGAGGTTTGCTTGGATTTTCCTCTGTCAAATCATGGGATCACTCGGGTTGGAAAAGACCTTCGAGATCATCAAGTCCCATCCCATGTTATCCAACAGGACAAGCGGTTTTGGGGACCTGAGAAGAAGCAGTCCCCAGGGTGCAGAGCTGGACTCTCCCCGCTGCTGCAGCACGGAGAGGTAGGAGGTGGCAGGAAGCCCCGGGTGCTGGATCCAGCAGGCATGATGCTGTCTGGCACAGCTCCCATTGCCTTCAGACGTATGGGATTAGGTCCTCCCGCTCCACGCTGAGGTCAGCTCTAGCGCAGGCATAAATTCAAACTGATTTGTGTGTAGCAGGGGGAGGCTGCTGGGGTTTACACACCACACTGCAGCCATAGATGTGCTTAGGGGCATCACTGGTGTCTTCTTGCCTGTGTTAGCCACGTTTTTGCATCAGTTTTGGTGAGACAAGGAGCAGGATTCAGGTTCACTGGCGCTTCAGTGTGAGCTTGCATCTCCATCTTGTGCAATTGAAAGGTCTGCAATAACCTTTATCATTGAGATTTTTTTTCCTTTTAATTAGTATTGGTTGCAATAGTGAAAAGGCACATGCTGAAATTCTTATTATTTGGCCTCTCGTGGAGGGAGAAGGCTGCCAGGTTCAACAGCAAGGGTATTGATGTCCTCTGGATGGGGTACAGAAAGGGTTTCCAACAGGGTTCTCACTTAGCTTTATTTAATGTTGTTCTTTTGAGTGAGGCTGATTTAGGAAAAGAATGATGTAAATTCGCCCAAGCAAAGTGTTGTGAATGGGTCGGTGTGCAGGTGATAATTACTGCCAGGAATAATTGAAATCCCTTCGTCTGGAAACAAGCTGCAGTTCACCTTCAGTCGAGCTGCTGCAGTAGGAGCCAGGGCAGAGGTTCGCATCCACAGCAGTGTTGGAGACATTTGTGTGATGGGTGGTGGAGAGCTGGACCATCTCACAGACCAGTAAATCCAGTTACAGGAAGACTGGGACTGGCAGCAACCTGGTGCAAACCAACACTTGGTGCAAATTCAGACTTGTAGTTGAAATGTCTTCATTTTTTTGTTCTTCTGCTTCAACATTGCTGCAGATCCCCTTGTGTGAGATGGGGTATGGTCTCTCCACCCCACTCATGCTTTTCACCAAGCCAAATAAGACCTGATTTACACGGGTGCTGGAAGTCACAGAGCCAGCAGAAGTGTTATCATGGGCTCAGGATTAATCAGCATAGAGCCATGACTTGTTAGAGACAGGACATTTAGCTTCTGCTAAGCTTACCAGAAACAATGGAAGGTGACTTGAGTGTGGAGTCCTGAGTGCCTTCACCTGAGAAAACACAGGACATCAGGGAGCTCTTTAATTCAGACCAGAATTTATCCCAAAGCCTGATAAATTCAAGTTTAAACCAGATAAATTCAACTGGAGATGAAGTGTTTGGGACACACTGGAACACAGCCAGTACACGTAGGGCTGGGGTTTGTCTCTTGGTGGCCATTCACTGGGAGATGACATTTTGACCAAATGGAGGCTGTGTTCAAATGCGAGGTCAGGTTTCTTGACTCCCCTTTGCCCTGAAATGCTGAAGATGCTCCTGAAGCTGTAAGAGGTGTTTGATCCCAGCACTGACCTTGGTCACTGCAGAGTTTGATGATGTCGATGGAAGAGCAGCATCTTGCATGCATGTATGGAGGAGCTGGTGGGAAGTGATGTGCTGCTGGGTCTTCATGCAGCAGGAGGAGCCCGGGCGCTGATTTTTCTTCCTCTGCCAAAAAAGTGGGAGCCTCCACGTAGCTCTGCCCATCTCCTGGAGCCGGTGCCACACTGGTAATTCAGGAAACGGCGAATGATGGGAAACTCTTCTGGGAGCTGCTGAGGAAGGCCTCCTGCAAACCCAGAAAAAGCCATTGCTTGCACCAGGACAGCCGATTTCAGGCTCCCTTGAAGCACTCACAAGCTGCCTAAACACAGATGGGATTTCTGCTTCACCGTTGGCCATCTAGGACATGAAAAACTTGGTGTCATCCGTCCCTAGGAGGACTTGGTTGCCAGCCGGGAGCACCCAGTTCTTCCCTCCAGTCCCTAATTCTGCAGCGTGTCATTTTGCAAGATCAGGGAACCCAGCCTAAATTTTTTGTTCCAAAAATTAGGGGTTTTTTCCTCCATGAGTGTATCTGAGGGTGCAGCTCGCTTCAGCCCTGCTGTGAAGGTGCTCTGTTTGGTGGGTGCCCTTCAGATGTGCGTGCTGAGCTCCCAGTCATTTCTGGCTTGGGCAAATTATCTGAATGGGCTTTTGAGAACTTTTTATGGAAATGTTGTTAAATTGAAAACAAGGGTATAATAAAACAGTATTTTGAGAGCAATTTACTGACAACTGGAGCCCTTAAATGCACTGGCTTACCATTGTGGAGCAAGCCTGCTATTTGCTTTGTCACTCGGAAAACCCTTGGGCAGTTTTTAAAACACTTCCAGTCATTAATTGTTGTCCTTGTTATTCATGATAAGCTGTTGTCTAGCTCATAAATTACACATCATTCATCTTGCCTGCTTTGTCAAAGCTCCAGTCAAGGTATTTGTCTGCTTCAGTTGTGAAATGTGGTAAGTCGTACATGACAACAGGAGGATAACCCAATTTCTGCTTTCAAACTGAAAAGGTTTATCTTGGGGGGGATGGTTGTTTTTTGAGGTCTTTTTAAGCACTTGAGGTGTACCACGTGTTGCTGTTGTTCCTTGGAGACATCTCACCTGGTGAGACACATGCATTTGTGTGACAGCTGCCCTCGGCCATTCCTCCGGGCAGGGTCGGTGTTTTCGAGGTGGAGACCAGAAGTCTGTTTGCAAAAATAAAAAATAAAAGAATAAAACCAGGCAGTTAGGTACTTCAGGGTTTCTAAATGCAGGCACCAACGTGCCGCCTGCATTGGTTTTTGCAGGAACCCACAGGGGCTCTGTGTATCCCTGCCTTTGTCGATCCAGGCTGGATTTGCCTTTGGAAAACTGACTCTTCCCAGTCCATCATTAACAGCTTCAGGAGCCCCATGTGCCTCCCTGGTGGCTGAAGTAACCCAGTCTATCAGGAGGCAGGTTCAAAGGTCCTTCAGCCAGTGTGACGTTCGAGGTGGATCCGTCACCAGCGGACATGAAGGCAATTAACAATTTGCAGGGAGCCAGAAGTGATTAAGCCGATTTGTGACGGAGAAATCTGACAAGTGCTTATTAAATGGAGAAACATCACCTCTTTCTCAAGCCAGAAAGCCCTGGGTTTGGGGATAACATTGGACCTATTCATAGCACAGCACAGGTTTCAGCCTCGGAGGCAGGACCCGGCTATATTTGGTGCCCTTGCACATCCATCAGCTCTGCTGCAAAATCAAATGGGGTGGGTAATCCTACCTTAGAAGGTAGCTTCACATCCCACCTTCATTCAGCCTCTCACCCAGGAAAAAGAGTCCTGTAATGAAAATTGGGATTTTCTGCTTTGGGCATGCCAGCAGCTCCGATCTCTTCCCAGTATGGGGGTCATGGTGCAGGGATGGGAGCTGGCTCTTCATAGAATCATAGAATCATTATGGTTGGAAGGGACCTCCCGGGTCATCAACTCCAACCTTCATCCCATCATATTCCTAACCATTGGACCATCAGACCATGGCCTCAAGTGCCTCATCAACCCGTTTTTGAACACCCCCAGGGACGGTGACTCCACCACCTCCCTGGGCAGCCCATTCCAGTGCCCAACCACCCTCTCAGGAAAGAACTTCTTCCTAATCTCCAACCTAAACTTCCCCTGACAGAACTTGAGGCCATTTCCTCTCGTCCTGTCATCAGCAATTGTGGAGAAGAGCCCAACACCAGCCTCACTACAACCTCCCTTTAGGTAGTTGTAGAGGGCAATAAGGTCTCCTCTCAGTCTCCTCTTCTCCAGGCTCAATAACCCCAGTTCCCTCAGCCAGTCTTCATAAGGTTTGTTTGCCAGGGTGCTTGTTGTCAGTTGTTATTTTAGCTCATCTCCAAAAGGAGATGTTGGAGCAATGACATCAATGGGCCAGGCAGGGATTTTGGGGAGTTCTGGAGCAGTGAGGTGGAGTTTCAAGACTTTGGGGCTTTCACTGTGCTCAGATTTGCCTGCTGCAAATATTGACAGTTTTGCCATCCCTTAGGCCAGCGAAGGCCTTGTGGTGGAAAGCATCAGGTGGCCTTGGAGCAGCTCCTGGGGGAACTAATGAGTCTGTGAAGTGATTAGTGCCTGTGACCCAGTACACCACTGCAGGGAGTCTGGGATGTGGGAGCCCAATACTGGGACATGAGAGGGTGGAGAGGGGCTTGGGGGGTGCCACTGGCCCCTTTCCCCCTGCCCAGAGGCAGCTCAGCTTTCCTTCCTCTCTGCTACCTGCTCCAGATCCCTCTGTTTTCTGACAGATAGGATTAAGCCTGACCTTCCGCCCCGTCTCGGAGAGCCAAACCTCTTTCGGATCTAATTATTTTCCATTTTTGTTTAATTGTGCACATCCTGCTGCTGGCTGAGAAAGAGAGCGGCTCCTGCCTGGGCCCGGGGAGGGAAGGGCGCCGGGCCCCTCGCCAGCCATGGGCTTTCAGAGCAACACCCCAGAATCACAGAATCCCAGAATCCTAGGGGTTGGAAGGGACCTCGAAGGATCATCCAGTCCAACCCCCCTGCCAGAGCAGGGTCACCTAGAGTCCATCACACAGGAACGCATCCAGGCGGGGTTTGAATGTCTCCAGCCAAGGAGACTCCACAACATTTGGGGTTGCGATTTCAAAGCCCAAATCTCTCAAGTTTGCAGATGACACCAAGCTGGTTGGGAGTGCTGATCTGCCTGGGGGTAGGAAGGTTCTACGGAGGGACCTGGACAGGCTGGATGGATGGGCCCAGGCCAATTGTATGAGGTTCAACAAGGCCAAGTCCCAGGCCCTGCACTTGGGCCACAACAACCCAATGCATCACTCCAGGCTTGGGGAATAGCAACTGGAAACTGCCTGGCAGGAAGGACCTGGGGGTGTTGGTCAAGAGCAGATGAATATGAGCCAGCAATATGCCCAGGTGGCCAAGGAAGCCAACAGCATCCTGGCTGGAATCAGCCATGGTGTGGCCAGCAGGACCAGGGCAGGGATTGTCCCCCTGTGCTCGGCACTGGTGAGCCTGCACCTCAAATCCTGGGGTCAGCTCTGGGCCCCTCANGGCTGAGGGGAGACCTTCTGCTCTCTGCAGCTCCCTGAGAGGAGGTTGGAGTCAGGGGGGGTTGGTCTCTGCTCCCAAGGAACAAGGAATGGGACAAGACGAAATGACCTCAAGTTGTGCCAAGAGAGGTTTAGATTGGAAATTGGAACAATTCCTTCCCCAAAGGGCTGTCAGGGCCTGGCCCAGGCTGCCCAGGGCAGTGGTGGAGTCCCCATCCCTGGAGGGATTTCAGAGCTGTGTAGATGTGGTGCTGAGGGCCATGGGTCAGTGGTGGCCTTGGCAGTGCTGGGTTAATGGTTGGACTGGATGATCTTAAAGGTCTTTTCCAACCCAAACAATTCTGTGATTCTATAATCTCTTGGAGATCTGAAGCAGGTTTTCCAAGAAGTGGCTCTGGCACCATCCTGTGTTTCTTCAGTGGTGACCTTCACGCTCATCCCCTCTGTGCTAGGAAGAGGAGTCTGGCCAGGCCACGGCCACCTGCCTGCCCCATTGTCCTCCTCCTCCTCCTTTGCACCCAGTTTTCAGCAGGCTCTGCTTTTTCTGCGTGATTTTGCTGCTATGTACAAATGGCATCGACTCCTTGCAGCAGCACATCGTGTGCTTTTTTTTAATGATCTTTTGATGTCTCAGTTCATCCGAGCTGCTGCAAAATCCCACAGCCTCTCCCCACGGAAGGTGCCAGGCTGGGATTTGGCTGTGCCAGCCTGAAAGCCCTGCTGAATCGCCCTGACGGCAGTGATGAAACGTGGGGTTGATAAGGGAATGGGTGACATCCCTCTGCTGGAGGACGGGAGAAAAAATAAGATGGGTTTTCACCTCCCAGGCAGCTGGCCAAGAAGCAGGAGAGAGAAGGGAGAGATAAATCAGATTAAGCATGACACAAAGCTTTGCCTGCGGCAGAATTACATCTGCATACAGAAAATATGGAGATGCTCTGGTTGGGCAAACACTCAGAATTCAGTGGGTACAAGAGAGAGGTCTGAGAACAAGGACAAGGGGCAATGGTTGCAAACTGGAGCCCAGGAGGTTCCATGTGAATATCAGGAAGAACTTCTTTCCTGTGAGAGTGCCAGAGCACTGGACCAGGCTGCCCAGAGAGGCTGTGGAGTCTCCTTGGCTGGAGACATTCAAACCCCGCCTGGATGCGTTCCTGTGTGATGGACTCTAGGTGACCCTGCTCTGGCAGGGGGGGTGGACTGGATGAGCTTTCGAGGTCCCTTCCAACCCCTAGGATTCTGTGATTCTGTGATTCTGTGAGAAGTGTCCCCTGTGTGCAGTAGGTGTTGTGCACAACCAGTAGTGTTTCAAAATCAAGCAGCCTGGCCAAGCAATTTGTCCACAGCAGGTGTTAAATGGCATCGTGCAGTGTCCATGTCTGGCATCCTGGTGCTGGTGGTCCCCATGTCAGGGCGTGGAGGTGGTCGTAGGAGAGGTGGTGAACAGTGACTTGTGTCAAGCCTCAGCTGGTGCCATTCACAGCCGTCCTTGACGCATGGATGTGCCTCCATCAGTCTGACAAATTAATGATCCAGATTCACGTTGACTTCTGCACTCTCAGGGTTTACAGAAAAAATAGTGATAGCAAGGAGAAAGAGTAATGAGGTGGGTCTGCGGCCAAGACCACGTGGTTCAGGGGAAGGCAAAGCTGTGTAGGCTGTTCTCACAGAGAAGGTGTAATCCCTAATTCCCACTGGCAAGGGAGGATGGGAAAGCAGGAATGGGAACCCCCTCGCTGCAAATTAAAATGAAGGATTTGGTTGTGCTTCTCCCTGCCTGCAGCTTTGCCTCGGTGCCAGGTCCCCCCCACCCAGTGGGGTACGCAGTGAAAGGCAAGTGCCATATGGGCATCCCAGTGGTTGTGTCCACAATAGGATTGAGATGCAGTGTCCCACCTAAGAGCTTCCAAAAGCAAAAAGTCTTTAAGGCTCTTCTCTCGCTTTCTCAGCTGGTACCGATGTTTAATTCTCTGCAAAACAACAGAACTGCTCCAAAGTGTTTTGAGGTTGCTCCTGTCCAGAATACCCTACACTTGGTGGGTAGAGCCTGGCTCAGGGTGGAGAGGTTGTGTATGCATCCCCCAAAGAGTGGCTTCAATCCCACTGTGCTTTTGGCAAAAAATGTTGGCAAACTGGAAGGGCTCAGGGTGGTGAATTATGACCCAAGGTAGAAGTTGCTTTGCATTGCATCAGAAGGTGTATGTCACGTACCTGCTGTGGGGTGGACCTCATGTTCTGCTATGTTCATGTGTTTTTTACAATTTCACTTAGATTGAGTGTTGCATTTACAAATCCCATTCTTCAGCACCAAAACACCCTCACAGCATCCGCATGGGAATCAGTGGGCACCCAGGGTACCAAAACTGTCTTCTGCTGCAGATGAAGCAGTTCCTTCTCTACCAGAGCTATGCCACACTGTGTCCCTTGTGCCTCTTGGTGCACGAGATGGCTTGGGCACGCCGGCAGCTGTGTTGGGAAGCGGCTCTGGAGGAGGGGTGGGACTGCAGAGAAGTAAATACCACTGCAGAAAGTTCCAGCAAGAGCCGTTTCCAGCAAGCCATCTAGTGGCTTCCTATTAAAATGGTTGCACGCCTTCCAACTGGGAAGGTGGGGCTGGAGGGGTGAGTGCTGCTCACCACCACAGTTGTGTCCAGGAGCCAACGTGCAGGGTTTGAACCTCATTGGGAAAAGGTCCTACTGTAATAGCCCTTTTTGGGGTCACGGAGTGGTGGGCCTGTGGAGGGGTTAGGTTAGCTGCTGGGTCTTCCCAAGAGCATACCTGATGGGTGATCCTACAGGTGGACACCCAGATCTTCATTTCACTGGTGTGAGTTCAGTTACCCTAGCTCAAAAACACATGAAGGATATAGGAATAATCAGTGGTTTATAGCAGCTTCCTCATCAGTATGGATAGGAGACAGCAGAGAGGAAGAACATTACGTTTTGGGGGGATTTTTAATAGCATGAGAACTTGGTGAAGTTTTGGGCAGTGGCTTTGAAGCAAGCAGAAGGAAGTCCTTTTTCACCAGGTGGTTCACTTGTGGCATCGTTAGGCATAGCCTGCTACAGGAACTGAAAGTTTGAAGGCTTCCTAGAGGGGTTTGGTAAATACTGGAAGAGACTGACCTGGGGCTGGGAAACATCGGTTGTGTGGTTTAGGTAGATCCTTGGCTGGTGTTTGTATCAGAGAAACCCCTGGTGACAGAGATTTCACAAAGCCTGTAGACAGTCTCTCCCTGCGCATCGCTAGCCCTACCTGTAGGAGGAAGTTTCTTCATGTCCAACCTCATTCACCTTTGCTGCAATTCAAGCCTATTACCACAATCCCCAGGAGACGTGGAGAGCAGCTTGTCCACACCAATCTTCACCTCTCAGACAGATGACAGGCTGGCTGGGGCAGTTTTTATGTTTTGACTGATGTTCAGGCTGTGATGCTCCCTGACCCCAGGCTCTTGCTCACCTGGTGATTGGTTCCCACCTGCACGCAGATGTTTGCACCTACTTCATGCAGATAGTTTTTCCCGACTTTTTCTCCAGGTCTCAACATTGTTTGACTCCTAACCCAGTTTTCTGGAGTGTTTTCATTTCTCCCAGTGTACTCCTGCGAGTTGAATATATTTGTCATGTCATGGGTAGTGTCATGGCTGGGACTTGTCTCCTTGCTCAGCACATCCTCCCAGTCTGACGGTGAATCACCAGGAACGACTGTCTCCATATGGTTTTCTGATGAGTTGTGTGCCCACATTAGAGCAGTTTCGCCTGAGAGTGTTTCTCTGCTGTGCTGCTGAGGAAGCCATGTGAGGCAGCACCTAATGAATATCAAGATATACGGCGCTGACTGCTTCTCCAGCTATTCACAGGCCAGTTACTCTGTTGCAGAAGGAAATTAAATTGTTCTTGACAAATCGGTGTCGGCAGTCTCTTATCATCTTGTTATCTTCTAAGTGCTTGCAAATAGGTTGCTTCATTATTTGTTCCATCAGTTTTCCAGGAGTTTGAGTTAAGTGACCAGTTTGTAATTCCCTGGCTTTTCCTTTTTGCATATTTTTAAAGCTAAGCTCTATATTTGCTTTTTTTTTTTTCCTGGTATTCTGAAACCTCTCCTATCTGCTGTGAGCTAACAGAGGAGAACAATAGCTCTGCAGCTGCTCCAGCTGAGTCCTTCCCTACCTTTGGGGCAGCTTAATTGTGCCAGGATGGTGGATGGACCAACACCCTGGTTTGGCTGTTGCTGGGATGCTTCTTGCCTTCACCCTCTGTGGCTCTTGCCTGTGTTACCTCATTTGAATCTTCACCTCTCCCATTTTCCCACCGGTGCTTTTAAAAGGTTTATCCACTAAGTGCTTTTGTGTTGTATTTTGTGTAATCTGCAACGATACAGAAAATTTGGGCCCAATCATGACTTTGATTAATGTTAGGATAGCAGGAGTGGAGCTACATGGCCACAGAGGTGGGTGTAATTCAGCTTTTTTGGTGATTTTCAGGAGTATCTGGTAGGTCTCAATGTCCAATTCAGCCCACCTTGCTGTGACCTGGGTTTTCAGAGAGTGGTGACCCCCCTGCCTGGGACATCCCTTTGGTGTGTCGTATTTACCCTGCCAGGGTCTGTTTATTTCCTTATTATCTCTGTTTGCGAGTTTCTCAATTCTCCCCTTTATTTTTTGTTTCTTATTCCTCCGACAGGAATCATTAACCAATGGCAACAGGAATCCAAGGATAAAGTGATTTCCCTATTGTTAACCCACTTGCCTTTACTGAAGCCCGGAAACATCGAGGCAAAAGTCGAATACATGAAACTCTTGCCTAAAATCCTGGCCCACTCAATAGAACACAACCAACACATCGAGGAGAGCAGGCAGCTGCTGTCCTACGCCTTGATACACCCCGCCACCTCCTTGGAGGACAGGAGCGCCCTGGCCATGTGGCTCAACCACCTGGAGGACCGGACGTCGGGTGGCTTCGGCAGCCAGAGCAGAGGCCGGTCGGATTCGGTGGACTACGGGCAGACTCACTACTATCACCAAAGACAAAACTCCGACGACAAACTCAACGGATGGCAAAACTCTCGCGACTCGGGCATAAGCGTCAGCGCTTCCAGCTGGCAGGACAAAAACCTGGCGTGTGAGAACGGCCATCTGCCCCTCTACTCCTCCTCCTCCGTCCCCACAACCATCAACACCATCGGCACTAGCACAAGCACCAGTAAGTACCAGTGGGAGGAACTGGGGGTGGCCACCCGCAGCCGCTCTTCACGGTCTCCCCGCATCCCACTAGAGAATATTGCTTTGCTGTGGTTAGCAGAGTGGTTGGGTTCATCTGGGCCATAGAAAACTCCTTTATTTTTTCCTTTCCCCTACCTGCTTTTTTATTTCCTGCCTGCCTTTTGGTTTTGTTTTTGTTTTTTTGCTCTACTCCTGTGGGTTTTAAAGACCTGGAAGCTGGAGAGAAGGGAAAAACAGCCAAGCTGTAAGAGAAAAAAATGTGTGTTTTCAAAGGGAGCCCCTTTTATTTCATGTAGCTCCATGTAGGTTTGCAGTTCACCTTTCAAGAGGTCCTAAAACAAGCAGGGAGCTGATGCTTCATGTCTAAAAGTGAGCTGGAGGACTTGAGGCAAGTCCAAAAGTGGTCTGGGGACTTACTGGGAGGAAATGGGATGGGGGCCCTGAAGTTCAGGCATCAGTTTTGGAATCAGGGCTGGGATCCATGATCTTCAGGGTGTATCTGAAATGTTCCCTTTTATCTGCAGCATGTAGAGGTGTGAAGCTGATGGTGATCAGGGCAGTTAGATGCACAGACCTCAGGGTTTTCCAGGAGGGTTGGGTAGCTCTTCCCCTGTGGAGTCCCTGCCAGGCTTTGGTGGGAGCAGTGGGTGGTGCAGAGCCCAGCCCAAGGCTTGGACACTGCAGAGCACCGTGGCTGGAGATTGATCACACATGCATGAAGGTGTAGTGCAGCTATAACTGGTTTTCAAAGCAGCTGTTGATGCCTGCAAGCCATCCTTGGGAGAGGAGGAGCAAAGCATCTTCTCAGTGGGGCTCGGGAGCTCCTCTGCCCACCCACTCCCTCTGTAAAGGGCTGTCACACCTGCCTTACTGTCACCTTGGGTGACTGCCACCATCTCAGCAGCAAGGCTGAAGGTCCTCCTTCACTTTGAGGTGTTCAGGAGGTCTCTCTCCAAGATGCTTGACATCTCCCTAGATACAAGGGATGCAGAGAGCGCTTCGGGGAGGAGAGGCTTCTTGTGGTGAGGGCGCTGGCTTCTCTATCAGCGTGTGGAAAGCCACAATTAAATAGCTGAAAGCTTTAAAATGGTCACTTAAGGCTTCAGGGGTTTTCCCTCTCCTGTACTAAGTGCTTTATTGAAGGAGGTGTTTCAAATTGACAATGATACGAAACACAGCTCTGGGCTTATTGCTGTAGCACCCTGGTCACTGCCTCTCCAGTGTCCATCCTTGCAGGCAGTGCTGCCTGCTCTGCTGCCCAGGGATTTAGCAGAAGGATCACAGCTTCTCTGAACATAACACCCATCCTTTTCCCCATCTTTGAAGCCCCATCTCCTACTGCCGTGGGGTTGTGTGAGGTTCAGCTTCTCCAAGAGCTGCAGAATCCCTGCACTGCAGAGGAGAGCTGTTTCAGGGTGACCAACCATGAGGGAAAGGCTTAACAAGGAGGTAGGGGGAGAAGAATCATAAATGTATTTGCAATTGGTCTGTTAAACCTCTCCAGGGCTTATTTTTGGGGGGGGTTCTTCCTTGTGGTTTTTGCATGCCTGGCAGTTCGGAGGCTTTGCATATCAGGGTGGCAGAGGGAAGAGGTGGCTTCAGAAGGAATCCGGTTCTCACATGAAGAGCTGGAAACAGGGAGGTGAGATGGGTGCAGCAGGTTAATCACTGACAGTGGCTGAACCTCTGCAAGATGAGTTAGGTCTTGAAAGGACGCTTTTCAGAAAACCCTTTGTGTTTCTTTGAGCCTTTTTGCACACACACTTATCTCGTAGCAGAAGTAGTGACCCACCTCTTGCCCAGCAAGGTCCTCAAGTGAAGGTGCTGAGACCCAGGCAAGAGCCGAATTACTCAGCAGTGCCCGAGCTGCCACACTGCTCAAGTTTTTCTTAAATTCTCCAGAATTAGGTGTGCACAGCGCTGGGACAGGAGCATTTGTGGGTCTGTCAGCAGGGGCTGTACAGCCCTGCAGTTTACCTTGGTCTTTTGCTGGAAGGCTGCATCCCTCCTCCATCTCTGCCACCCTCATTGCTGCAGCATCCCATACCGTAAGTCCCAATGTGACAGCCTTTGCCCAGTCTGGTTCTTCCCAGTATCCCACAGTAGCCACTTTTCATGGCTCCAGGGCAGCTCGCTTGCACCATCCCTGGGGCTGTTCAAAAAATGGGTCGATGAGGCACTTGAGGTCTAATGGTTAGGAATATGATGGGATAAAGGTAAGGCTTGATGACCCTGGAGGTCCCTTCCAACCATAATGATTCTATGATTCTATCTTGCTCTGAGCTACAGGATTTATAGAGTCCATACCCAGGAAACCTTCTCACCCAGTGTCACACTGGGTCAACACATATTTCTAAGGCTGAGTAGCTTTGCAGAGGCATCTGAACATATCTTCAGCCCAGTCTACTCCTCAGTGTTAAGCTCTTGTAACTCCTGCTAGCGTGTTTTGGTGGCAGTGTTTGGACAACCTGCGGGCTGAGCTGGAGATGACCTGACCACCCTTCATGTGTTAGTTCCTGAGCTCCCTTAATGCAGTATTTGCTTGGATGCAACCACAGTAAGTCCACAGATGGATGCTAAAAAATACACACAGCTCTCAGCCTTTGTCCCAACCCCCTGAGTCAGTCAATACATCCTTTAATCTTTTATCCCAAAGCAAAGCCCTCAAACCGTTACTGTTTGTTTAGGTTTTAGTGTTATTATTTTTAAATTCTCTGTCTTACTTGGAGGTGTTGATCTGGGCAGGGGCTTAATCCAGCAACACCCTGCAGGGCACAGCCTTCCCTGACCCATCCCTGCAAAGGCACTGCCTGTTCCTGACTCCAAAATGGGACAGAGCCTTTCCCGGAGGAGTCACACAGTGATCTTGCCTGAGGTTCTTCTGTCTGGTTTTGTGGCATAATTATGTGTAGCCCTATTACAGCATTGGGTTTAAATATGGGTAGGGGAAGCTCACGTGGCAGTTTGCTTTGTGCTGTCCTTGTCTTTGACTCAACCTAGACCCAAGTTTTCAGATTTGACTCAGGCTTGGTTCATTTTCAGCTCTCAATGGTGCTGGCTGGTGCTAGGCAAGGTTTGAGGAGATGTTGCTGAAGTTCTCCAGCTTTCTCAGGGCAAGTCTGGAGCGCTCTGAGGGCATCGCTCTGGATTTCCCACAGCAATGGTGATCCAGGGGTGGGACCAGTGTTGTAAGTGATGGGTTTGTGTCTGGAGTGATCTGTGGGTCGCATGAAGATCCAGGAGTGGGACCAGTGTCATAAGTGATGGGTTTGGATCTGGAGTGATCTGTGGGTCTCATGAAGATCCAGGAGTGGGACCAGTGTCATAAGTGATGGGTTTGTGTCTGGAGCAATCTGTGGATCACATGAAGTTCATGCTTATCCACTGCATCACCGTGATGGCCTCTCTCTGCTTTCTCAGCCCATCCTGCGGAGCGGAAGCTGCAACTTTAAACCAAGCTTTAGTGTGCCAGGAGTAAAGGTAACCTCGGTGTGGGCCTGGAAGCGCAGGTGGGCAGGAGGCCAGAGCTGCTCTAGGAGCAGTGGGACAGGGTGAAGCCCAGAGCCCCAGCTCTGCAGCCCAGTCAGGCGGTGGTTGCACAACCCCCAGGTTGCACAACGCCTTTGCAGTGGAGACCAGGACCTGGAAACTCTGAAAGGACAGAAAACAGCAGCTGCCTTTCGAAGCTGCAGACCAAGAACCTCTTGCATGAGGGCTCTGCCTCCTTCTTCTCCTCTGTGTATTTGGTTCCACCTTAGCGTGACCCGGTGACGTGCTGCTTTTGGTTGTCAAATACAAGTCCAGTGTGGCTTAACCCTGTGTTTCCCACCTGCTCAGAAGGGGGTGTGTGCAGAGGAGAAGGAGGATGAATACTCTGAGAAGGTGGGGTGCAGGTACAGTGGTCTGAATTGGACCCTGATATCTGCGAGCAAGAAAAAAGAAAAGCACAAGGTTGGGAGGGAGCGATGGCGACTCCTGTTGGCCATAGGGAGCCCGTTGAGCCACAGCTGAAGAGGTAAGGGTTGGGGTCTGGGCTCTGACGTGCATCTGCTGGACAAGTGACTTGGTCCTCTGCTGTAGGAGTAACAGTATTACTTCTTTTATCAACGTGTGGTGAGATTTTCCTATGCTCTCACCCCTGGTGTAGTGCCAGGGCACTTAAACTCCCCATGGAGAGAAGGTTCCTGGGGACAAGTTACCCTCCCACCTCTGCACAGGGGCAGAGCTCTGGGGTTTACTGCAGGAGCAGCAGTAAATGGCCCCAGACATTTAAATTAAGAGCCAGGTGTTGCAGGTTCCTTCTGGCAGAGGAGTGAGGACCTCCTTACGCCACTACATGGCCAGAAGAAGAGGCAGCTCAGTGCCAAGCACAAGCAACACCTCAGCCAGGGTGAGTGTCTCCAGTTGTCACCCTGCCCGAAGGACAGGAGCACTGCCCAGCTTCTGTATGGGCTGTGGTGCTGCCATAAAGCAATGGCACGGAGGGTTCACTGGTGGGGGATGGCCCTGGAGAAGGTAGGCAGTGCTTGGTCTTGCTGGAGCCTTGTGTGTCTGGAAGTCTATCTCCTGCCTGTCCCTCTAAAAAGAGGAGGAGGCCCCTGGACTGGTAATGGTGGTATCTGAGTGCGTGGCTGTTGGTGCCCTGGTGGTGTCCTGTCCTTGGGTGAGCACCCCATGTGTCCCTGGTGTGTGCACCCTGGGTCACTTAGAGTGGCACCAGTGCCTGGGGTGGCACCACGGGATGAGGTGATGGTGTGCATCCCAGATCAGTGATGGATAGATACAATCAGAGACCTTGCTGTGGAATATCCTGCAGAGCAGAGATCCCAGGCACTGGGGCTGTGTTCATACAGCAGAGATGTTGGAAACTCTTTGGTATTCCGGTGTCGCTGTGCTGCCTGGATTCTCCAGGGAGTGAACAGAGAGGTCCTTGGACCAGCAAAGCTTTTTGCCAGTCTGCAGCCACCCTCCTGCTTCTGCATAAATGGGGAAAATGCAGGGTGCTCAGACCTGCTGCACCCTTCCCATGGGAATCTCTGCCAGAAGACTGATGTTGGTCTACGAGGAGAGAGAGAAGGTGAGCGGGCAGTGCAGTGCAGAAATACCTATAGAACCTCCTGGTCCTGCCAAAGAAACATCTCCTATCTCACCCTAGAGCTGAAGAGAAGGAATAAATCAGGCTGCTGCCTTCCATGCAGGCCAGTCTGGGGTCGTGGCTCTCGCCCTGCACCTGCCAGCTCTTGAGAAATGCTCCTGTTTCAGAGTCATGCTCAGGTGGCACCAGCAAGATGTACTGGTGGTCAAACTGTCTGTAGCTCAAGAAATGTAGAGGTACTGGTGGCAATGAGGCACCCTGCAGAAGGCAGGACTCTCCTGGGGACTTTTTCATGAAGATCCCACCAGGGGCAGGTGGCTCTGGGGCAAGTCCCATGCAGGCTTGTGGAGAACCTGCCATCTGCAGCTTCTGAGCTGTATGTGATGTGCGTGTGGTGTAATTTGCTGGGCTGGGATTGTTCAGCCTGGAAAAGAGAACGCTTCAGGGAGACCTTAGAGCACCTTCCAGTGCCTGAAGGGGCTCCAGGAAAGCTGGAGAGGGACTGGTGCCAGGGGCAGGGAGTGATGGGACGAGGGGGAACAGGTTCCAAGTGCCAGAGGGGAGATGGAGATGGGATGGGAGGGAGAAATTGTTTGGTGTGAGGGTGGTGAGAGCCTGGCCCAGGGTGCCCAGAGAAGCTGTGGCTGCCCCTGCCTGGCAGTGTTGAAGGCCAGGTTGGATGGGGCTTGGAGCACCCTGGTGTGGTGGGAGGTGTCCCTGCCCATGGCAGGAGCTGGCACTGGATGATCTTTAAGGTCCCTTTCATCCCAAACCATTCTATGATTCTATGAATTTTGCCTATATTTGCCCCAGTTCTGGACTCCCTAGTGAGAGAGCAGATGATCAAGGTGGTGGACCTCTTCCCTAGGCCATCAGGGAATTGAGGTGGAAGAAACAACACCAAGAAAGCACGTGTCATGGATGGAGTGTGAGTTTCTTGACTGTTTTTACTCTACACCATTGTGCAGCAGCTCACTGCCTATCACCAGAGATGATCCTCTGTCCAAACCGAGCTTGATAACAGGGTATGTGCATGTTTTAACCTGCAGGACCACCTGGATTTGTGTTGGATTCATGGGCAGCTTGCAAGTACAATGTTCTCCTCTGTGTAGATTTGTAATGAAGGGGATTTGTGTGTCCTCAGCATATGATTGATTTACACGGGGTGACACATTTCCTCCCATGCAAAGTTCGGGGCATGATTAGCTTTGTACTCAGGAATTGCCTTCAGAAACTTGTTCCTCAGTTGGCTGTGCTGTCTACTGAGGCTTGGCACCCTGGCACTCATCCTGCCAGGTTGGGGGGGACACCTCTGAGGTTTGCTTTTTTTCTTTTGCTGATGGACTGAGGAAAGCTCGTTGGCCTTTTGAGCTTTTCAGGGGGTATCTGTTGTCTTGCTCATGCCCTCTAGTGTTGCATGTAACCGTTGGAGAACATTTCTAGGAGTCACCCACTTTGACAGAGTCCCATCACTACAATATCTTGCCAATTCCATAGCTTAAAAACAGCATTGTTGTGCAAAAAGGTAACATGTGAGTAGAGGTTTTTTTCTCAAAAACACAACACAAACACAACAGCAAATGGGACTGAGAGTGAGAACAACATTGAATCATGGAATCATTTAGGTTGGAAGAGACCTTTAAGATCATTGAGTCCAACCATAATCTTCCACTCCAGGTCTGGACAGCAGATACAGATTTTTCTGGCCCCTCTGTAAATTCAAAGCACTTGGTCCCTGGGACATACAGTCCACAGCTCTGCAGGCCATCACTCAGCAAGCAAGAAAATTAATGGTCACCTGCCATCAGCCTGGAAGCCATCAAACACTGGAGATGGTAGCGGCAGTGGAGGACAAGAGCAATGGCCTTTTGGTGCTGAATGATTTCAAAGCCATGTAGAAGTGGTGCAGAGGGCCATGGGTTAGTGGTGGCCTTGGCAGTGCTGGGTTAATGGTTGGACTTGATGATCTTAAAGGTCTTTTCCAACCTAAATGATTCTCTGATTCTGTGATCTCTGCTATGCACGTGCTCACAAGGGCTCAAGGTGAAGCTGCTTAAAGATACTTCAGGCAAGAAGTTTGTCTGGCCCCACCTTCTGGTCTGTCACCTTTCAGCATCCATGTTGCTGTGCTTTGTGTTTCCTAACCCAGTGTATTAAAGTGTCTTGATGGAATCATGCACTTGAGCAACAGTCCGAACCTGTTCTACCCTTGAGACTTCGGTTTAGCTGCCCCAGCCCTTTCTGTTCCTCCTTTGAGCCTGTTTTGACATGTTCCCTTCACCTCTTTGCTCCTGGAGGGTCTTTCTCCTTCTGTGGCTTCAGCCAAAAAAGGGGGATGACCAGCAAAGAGCAACATGTTGTTGAGGTCCCACCTGCCATGCATCTCCATGAGGGTCTTAGGCTGTCATCAAAGCTAATCAGCCTACCTTTGGTCTTCCCAAAGACCACGCTCTGCACTGGAAGGAAGAAAAGGGAAGGGATTTACACGGTGAGACAGAGTAACCCATGGACCCTTGCTGAGCACTTGGCTTTGGACATTGTCCCAAGGCAGCTCTCCTGTTCCCGTTCAGCGAAGACTTGCTGTTCACAGTTAGCATCACTCGTAGGGGATGCACAGCCACCCAGCATTCGGGGCAGAAGTAGTTTCTTGCTTGCAGTAGATGGCTCTGGGGGATGTGGATGTCTTTGGGAAGGTGCAGTTGGCTCTGGGGGGATGCAGTTGGCTCTGTGGGGATGTGGTTGTCTCGGGGGGGGATGCAGTTGACCCTGGAGGGATGCAGTTGCCTCTGAGGGGATGCAGTTGGCTCTGTGGGGATGTGGTTGGCTCTGGGGGCATGTGGTTGGCTCTGGAGGGATGCAGTTGACTCTGTGGGGATGTGGTTGTCTCTGGGGGGATGCAGTTGACTCTGTGGGAGATGCAGTTGACCCTGTGAGAGATGCAGTTGACCCTGGAGGGATGCAGTTGCCTCTGAGGGGATGCAGTTGGCTCTGTGGGGATGTGGTTGTCTCTGGGGGGATGCAGTTGACTCTGTGGGAGATGCAGTTGACCCTGTGAGAGATGCAGTTGACCCTGGAGGGATGCAGTTGTCTTTGTGGGGGATGCAGTTGGCTTTGGGGGGATGCAGTTGGCTCTGGAGGGTTGCAGTTGGCTTTGGGGGGATGCAGTTGGCTCTGGGGGGATGCAGTTGACCCGGGGGGGTTGCAGTTGGCTTTGGAGGGATGCAGTTAGCAAAGCAGAGCTGATGTTGACCCAGGCATCAGACGGCGCAGAGCTGGAGCTTGGGTCCTCCCCGCTGTGCCTGCTCCACTCTCATGTGGGAGCTGGAGGTGACAGGGGACACATGTGCAGCCTCGAGCAGTCAGTGCTTTGGGCGGTGCGCCGATCCTGCTGTGGGCAGGGTGGTGAGCAAGTGATGTGCTCCTGCTTGCCAAGCAGATGGAGTAGGCAGGGAAGTGAACGTGTTTCCCACAGCCGTGCTGCAGTGAGTGGGTTTTCACGTGGGCAGAGGGCTGGATCTTGTGGCCCTGCTTCTGCTTGGCACCTTGTCAGCCACAATGCTCATAGGCAGAGGTGTCACCAAAAGGTGGAGAGGTCCTGCTGTGGTCCCACAGGGGAGGGGATGTGGAGAATGGGCTCAGCAGTGACTTGCACCAGGTGATACCACGGGTGGCATGTGGGCATGGGTGGCCATCACCAGGTGCTTTTGTCTGCTGGTAGATCCAAACCCATGTGGGTGCTCCTAAACCTCTCAGTGCCAAATGATGCTTCCAGACACTTAAATGACCCTGGTAACCAGCCAACAGCCCCGTTGTTAGGGAAGCATGAAGAGGGCAGTGGATGGGCTGTGGGGCTGGTGAAGAGGAGGGTGACATGTGACTGTCCCGGAAGATGGAATGTCACACACCCCCCCTCTGGGGCCACACCATTGCTTCCTCCAAACCTGGTAGGTGCAAGGTTTAATCCTGGTGTGTCCCCACACATCTTTACAGGGCACTGCTCCCAAATTCCCATGCCCTGTTCACAGAGCGATGGCTCCGCAGCTTCCTGGCTGGAATGAGGCCACCTAATTTGGGAACCTCTGCTCCAGCAGCATCCAGGGATGCTCCCACCCTCTCAGCTGGTGACATCCCGGTGCAATCACCATCCGTGAGCGCTCAGGGCAGGGTCTTCATGCCCAGGCTTTGCTTTGTCCATGAGCAGTGGGGGGTAGGGACACCATGCTTGACCTGCAGGTTGGGATGGGGAGAGCTTGAAGCTTGTAGCTCCGAAGATGCCTCCACTTTCCTTCCAGCAGCCCAAGTGTATCAGGGAGGGGTATTCAGAAGGAGCAGTGATGGTTTTTGTGTGTTATCCTGTGGTCCTTGGGATTCCTGCCTCCAATGAATCATGCTTCTGACCTGGAAGCGGTGCAGAAGCTGCCAGCTCAGCTGATTGATGCTCTCCAGGCTATGGAGCAAAGTCAGACATCCCCAGTAATTCTCTCAGACCCCTCGGCCATCTCCTGTGTAGGTTGACTGGGAGGTTTTCTTGATGGATGGACCCTCCTAGACCTGAATGTATTTTACCAGCCACCCTGGTGCCTGTTGGATGCAAGCACAGTTGTGAGCTGTGCTCACTCATTTCATGGGAGCTTGTTGCTCTCCCAAGGGCAGCTTTACTTGTCCCATCACCCCATGAGTACCCGTGGGTCCACGTCTGTGGTTTGCATCCCCACTGGAGCCACCATTGGCAATGGGGCTGGGGAGCCAGCTCTCCAGGGATGCTCCTCAGTGCCCTCACTATTAACTTATGTCCATGAAGTGCCTGACAAATAATGCCTCCAGCTGCCTCCAGCTGGGGTTTGCTCTCACCAAGTCACCCCTGGGCTCCTAGTTGCCAGCAGGCACTGGTGGGATGCCCAGCAGGCAGCCACAGAAGGGGAGGATGGGTCCATACTGGCAGAGGCATGGAAACTCCCCCCAAAGCCCTTTTTGCTCGTCCATGACAGCCTCCCACCACCACCTTTCCCCAGCCTTCCCTCAGGAGAATCAGATTTGTGATGTTTTCCTGAGCATCTTTGTGGGGCGAGAACTTCCCTGGAAAGAATCACCTTTGCTCACCCTTCAAAATTGTGCAGCTCTGGGCTTTGGCAAGTAAAGAAATGGAGAGAGATGAGCTCTGCTTTCCCACAACTTCAGACAGCAGCTGTAGAGTGGCATTGTTGGGGAATGTTCAGGAATGGAATTGTTCGGGTTGGAAAAGACCTTTAAGATCATTGGGTCCAACCGCTAACCCAGCCCTGCCAAGGCCACCGCTGACCCATGGCCCTCAGCACCACATCTACACGGCTTTGAGATCCCTCCAGGGATGGGGACTCCACCACTGCCCTGGGCAGCCTGGGCCAGGCCCTGACAGCCCTTTGGGGCAGGAATTGTTCCTCAGATCCAATCTAAACCTCTCCTGGCACAACTTGAGGCCGTTCCCTCTTGTCCCATCGCTTGTTCCTTGGGAGAAGAGACGGACACCCCCTGGCTCCAACCTCTTCTCAGTCAGGCTTCGAGGAGGAAAGGGAGTTCTGGGGTTTGGATTCATCCGAAGCAGCTCCAGTCTCCTTCCTGACTGCACCAGGGACTTACTGTGTTCTCCTGACTCAGTAACACGCTGCTATTTAATTAACTTTTGACTTCTGGTTTAAAGGAGCAGTGCACAAAATAGTTATTTACTTCATTTGGAAATTCTTTTCATCGTTACCATAATTATAGCTTCCTCNTTATCACATCCTTCAAATTACTGAAAGAGGCTGGGATAATAGGTCTGGTGATTATATATAGGCACCATCTGCTCTGTGGCTGCTTCCTATCAAAGTGCAGTTAGGAGAGTACAAGAAGGATGTTTTCTCTCCAGCTATATTAAGACTCTGTTTCCATCTCAGCTGCAAAGCAAAGCTCTCTGCATGCAAATGGATCAAATGCACTGTAATCAATGGCTCTGTTTTGGCAGCCTTGAAGCTGAATTGTTTTTATTATTATTATTTATATTCTCCCCCCAAGTTTGCTGTTCCCATTCGTTCTGCAGTTTTATCCGGGGCTGGTTGCTCTGCATTCCGTGTTCTCTTGTAACCATCATACCCCCTGGTTTGCTGAGCAATCTGGTCTCGTGTCAGCCAGCACAGAGATCTGTGTCATACCTCGCATGCAAGGCAATATCTGAGCAATCAGGAATGTTTTGGAGGATGATAAGGGTGGATTTTTAGGATGCACAGGCTGTTGGTATGTAGAGGAGGTGGAAAGCTGAGCTAATTTGGAGCAGTAACAGGAAAGAATTAGTACGTGGTTTATGGTAGCAGCCGTGGCTATTTTTTCCCTGTGAGGGTGGTTGGGTGTTGGAATGGGTTGCCCAGAGAGGTGGTGGAGTCACCATCCCTGAAAGTGTTCAAGAGGCATCTGGATGTGGTGGTGGGTGATGTGGGTGAGTGGTGATGTGGGTAGGGGTTGGATTGGATGATCTTGAAGGTCTCTTCCAACCTTAATGATTCCATGATTCTATCCTGTTGCTGCTGTTGGGATTGCAGAACTGGACAAGAACTTTTGCATCTTCTTGTGGGGAGCTGATACTGCGTTTGCCACTCAGTGGCCTCAGAGACCAAACAGGCTTTTCTTCTCTCCTGGAGCTGGTAAGAAGAAAACTCTTGGAAGAAGAAAACAGAGAATCATAGAATAGTTTGGGTGGGAAGGGACTGTCCTCCTGCATCTCAATGGATGCTCACGAGCGTTTCAGGGTGCAGAGAGGCCAACGCTTGAATCACAGAATCCCAGAGTGGTTTGGGTTGGGAGGAACCTTAAAGCTCATCCAGTCCCAACCTCCTGCCATGGGCAGGGACACCTCCCACCACACCAGGTTGCTCCAAGCCCCATCCAACCTGGCCTTCAACACTGCCAGGGAGGGGCAGCCACAGCTTCTCTGGGCACCCCGGGCCAGGCTCTCACCACCCTCACACCAAACAATTTCTTCCTCCCATCCCATCTCCATCTCCCCTCTGGCACTTGGAACCCGTTCCCCCTCGTCCCATCACTCCCTGCCCTTGGCACCAGTCCCTCTCCAGCTTTCCTGGAGCCCCTCCAGGGGAATAAGACATCACCAGAAGGAGGTGATCTGGATGAGGTGTGCGAGCCCCTGAGAGCTGGAGGGCAGAAGAAGGCTGAAATGCAGCAGAATTTGTCTGGCAAGATCCAGGTCATGGTGCCTGCAAGAGGAGGCCTAAGTGGCTTTTTTGAATGGGTGCAAGTGGGTGAAAAGAGACAGGGGAGGAGAAAAATCCCAAGTAAGTTGGTGAGGATGGAAAAGGCTACAGTGCTGTAGCAAATCCTGTTTCTTTCTGGGTGAAATTTCCCTGCTGGTGGTGGGCTGATGACTGGGGGACACATCGTGTAAGGCACATGTTGTCCTCCTGGGTTTGGTCGCTCCTAAAGGCACCACGCCACCTCCCTGCACTCCACAGATTTTTAATGACTCTTTAGGCATTATTGGATCTCAGTTTCTTGGGGCAGTTCCAGAGGTTTTGCATTCACCCCTTTCACTCGATTGGCTTAAGACTCTTCTTACTCCTGGTTTCCGACAGGCTGCATACTGCTGTGTAAAGGATGTATGACTTCTGTCTTGGCCTCCTGAGATGATTGTAACTGGTAGAGGGGTTTCTCCATCTGAATGTAACGTGGTAGAAGCTAATGCTGTTGGTGGTGTCAGCAGTCAGGTGCTTCTCAGACCAGGGATCTTATTAGCAACTGGTGGAGGCAGTGGGGAGCTCTGGCTGCTGGACATCTCTTCTGGGTGGAAAAGGACTGTAGGAAGGAGAGGTTCTGCCTCCCAGTGTGGTTTGTATCTGGCTTGATCCACAAGCAGGGGAGGAATTTCCCCCAGGAGCCCATAGCACAAAATCTGGGGTAATTGCAGAGGCTTGATTCAGCCCAGCAGATTTGTTAGTAACAGGCTGGGATTCCCCAGGGGTGAACACTTCTTTTGTGTGTGTGGTTTGTGTATAAATGAATGAGAGAAACCACATTTATTGGCCTGGAGATCACAGTGTTGTGTTCACCCAGAGAGCACCATGGTTTAGGGCTGCACCTTCTTGCAACCTGTCCCTAATCCTCCATCCCCAGTGCTGATTCCCACCTCCCCCAGATGCCTGTGAGTTAAATCATGGTTGGGATTCACACCGGGTCTGTCTTGCTCCCACCTTGCTGGATTCTCTGGTGGGAAACCCCACACAAGGACCTCAGCAGCAGCTCCTGAGCTCCTCCTCTTCAGCGAGACAAGCTGGGCTCCCATCCCTAAACACATCCCGTCAGATTGCTGAAGCCACCAAGAGCTGTGTTTACACATCTTTAGTTGCAGCCCCACTCCTACTGCCACATAAATGAGTAAATAACAATAATAGCAATTCCTGCAATTCCTGCTGGAGCCAAACAGTGGATCCACCTGTGCTCGTGCCATAGAATCATAGAATCATTCTGGTTGGAAGGGACCTCCAGGGTCATCAAGTCCAACCTTTATCCCATCATATTCCTAACCATTAGACCATCAGACCATGGCCTCAAGTGCCTCATCAACCCGTTTGTTGAACACCCCCAGGGACGGGGACTCCACCACCTCCCTGGGCAGCCCATTCCAGTGCCCAACCACCCTCTCAGGAAAGAACTTCTTCCTAATATCCAACCTGAACTTCCCCTGATGGAACTTGAGCCCCCGTGCAGGGGCTCACAAAACCCTCGGCAGAGACATCTCCTTCCTCAGCCCCACATGGGCTGCCTGGAGAGAGCAGCAACAAATGGGTTATTGTTTCTCTGTCCAGTTTCTTGGAACAGGAAACTGTGTTTAAAAACTGTCATATTTTTTAAAAAGTCTGCTTGACAAGGCTTTTCTGCAGTCTGTGCTTCCTCCTCGTTTCTCTGCTTGGGGCAGCACTCTGTTTATATATATATATATAAAATATATAACATATATAATGTTATATATTCTTTTTTCCCCCTGATATACACAGCTGTCTGGTGGCTGCTTCCATTTAGGACCCTTTGTTTCACCTCCCATGGCTTAGCTCAGCCCATCTGAGAGGCAAGGACATGGACACAGTTAAAGTCACAGCCACAAAATCCAGGGAGAGGAAAAGTAAAAAAAAAAAAGAAAAGGCACAAAGAAAAGGCTCCAAGGGTTAGGGGATGTGGAGCTGAAAAATGTTCCATCAGGTTCTGCTTCATCCATGCTGGAGGTGCCCAGGAAGGGGGCCGGGTGCCAGCCAGGCAGCGTGACCCACCGGTGGCTCTTTCCAAGGGTCCCCAGGCACAGAAAGGCTGGAAAAGCTTCCAGGATTGGTCTGCCAGCACGGGGGAGCCTTTCTGGAGGAGGGGAAGCTTCGTGACCTGGGTAGCAAGGAGGAGGTGGAGGAGAGGACTGAGTTGAACTTGGCGGTTGCTTTGCGAGGGGGGGCATTGCAAGAGCTGCTCAGCGTTCCCCCTCGGTGGGGGAGCCTCTGGGCTGCACAGTCCACCCTGTGGGTTAAAAACATCCCTGCTTCCTAGAGCAGATCGAGGTCAGGATGCTGCTCCAGGTACCTACAGACCAGAAAAGGAGTTGTACATGATGGGACACTTCCCGAGGGTGCTCCATAACCAGCTTTGCACCCCAAAAGTGCCATTTTTAGACTAAAAACAAACCAAACAGAACTCCCCCAAAGAGTTCAGCATGCCCTTTGGACCACTTCAGCCTTTCTCCAGCCACAGGGAGGACATCCTTCTGAATGTCACCTGCTGTGTGAACTGTGTGTAGGTGAAAAGGTGGTGAGGTTGTTGTAAAGGTCCCCTGGGTGGCAGGGACCCGGTGGGGACCGTGTGGTGGTGGAGGACACGCCAGGACCACAGATGGTCTGAACCCACCTCCATACCCAGCAATGGGTTTGGCTCTCCATGGAGACCCTCACACCAGCCCCACGTGTGTGCTGTCAGGGACTTCTGCAGCACTTTCAGCCAGGTTTAGTGGAGGTGCTGTGGGGCAAGTGCCTCACCAGCCTTTGCAGGCTGCTTGGAGGAAGGTCTGCCTGCAGAGCCCGATTCCTCATCTCCAATTACAGGAATGGGTGGCTTTTTCCTTCTCAGGCTGAAAAATTGGCCTGAAACCCTGAGAAACCACAACACAAACGTCTGACACTGTTCCACGTGGGCTTCAGCGAACAAAAACCCTCCTGAAATCAGCCCTTGCCTACCAAAATAGGCAACACCACTCCTTCAAAAAGGAAGAGAGGGGAAAAAAAACCAACCCAAACCCCAGGGCTTCACGGGGAGAGCACTTGCAGCCTCAGAGCTTCTCTAAACACGCTGCCATCTGTCATAAAGCTGGTTCTGCCCGGAGAGGTGGTGACCCCACAGGGATGCTCCTCACTACATGGTCTGCAGCCACCTCCTGCGATGGGGAGCCCTGAATCGTTGCCATCACTCCTTCTCCATCCTCTTAATTTGATGTTTTTCCCCTGGGAATGCCAAGCCAAGCTTTGTTTGAAGCCTGAGAGCGCTTCAGCAGCACCTCACACATCTCAGCACAGTTGGCTCCGGGTTATTTATCACATTTTTCCCTAGGATGCAAAACATCCCAAGCTCATCTCAAAGGTGTTATATTTAGCAGTGACTGCTGGCTTGCAGCTGACCCCCATCCAGAGGCCACGAGGAGCTTTCTTGTAAGGAAACACGATCTGGCATGGGCTGAGCACAACCCCTGTGGCCCTTCAGAGCCATGGTGGTGGAGCAAAGGGGCGATACCAGTTTGCTTATCATGGGCAGGGCTATGATCTGCTCTGGCCCCTGTCCCATCAGATACCCGGGTGGAAGGAGCTGGACCAGGCAGTGCCTTTGCAGAGCTGCTGGTGGGTCCCTGAGGAGTGGATGGCTCTTGCACTGCCTGAGTGAGCCTGCAGCGGGCAGGAAAACACTTATGGACCAGAAGTGGGACACGCTCACAAGTTCTCGGGATCCGTGTGCCAGTGTGGCCTGCACTTTGGAGCGGTGGTTTCCTCTCTTTGTTCCTCTGGCTGCAGGGCTCAGGAAGGCAGGCGTGCCTCCAGCTGCCTCCTAGGAGCTTATCTTACCCAGGAAGAATAAATTAGATTTCCTTTTTTAGCAAGAGACTGAGTAAGTGACTTGTCCTGATGGAAAGGTCCAGCTCAGCCATCGGCAGCCCCAAATTCACCTTGGACCATCCAAAAACCACACAGGATTGTCAAGAGCAGGGAAGGACCTACACTCAACAGGCACTTTGGAAACCATTAGCTGTGTCCTCTGTTTCAGGAAACTGAGGGCCTGAGCACAAGCAGGAGCATTAATAAATGTGTACATTCATTAATCTCCTTTCTGAGGGTTACAAATTAAAGGAGGTGTGTGAACACCAGGCCAGTGCCAGCCAAGGGTGCTGATGGGAACTGGTAAGAGGGTTTGCAAGGAACTGTGTGGCTCATGGGTGTTTGTTACAGCCAGAAAGGCTTCAGCAGAGCCTAAAGTTGGGCCAGTGCTAGGATCTCCTAAATCATCTGTGTTTGATACCAAGGGTAGATGGGGTGGTTTTAAAGAGCCGGTGACCATCTCTGATGGACACTCTGGTGATGTTCAAGTCCAGGTTGGATGGGGCTTGGAGCAGCCTCGTCTGGTGGGAGGTGTCCCTGCCCATGGCAGGGGTTGGGACTGGATGAGCTTTAAGGTCCCTCCCAACCCAAACCATCCTGGAATTCTATGATTGCAGCATCCTTTGCAGAGGGATTATCCCCACCGTGTCTTGTGAAGTTGTGTGAATTGACTTGTGGTTCAGTGACACTGCTTGTGCTTTAGTAAAACATGGTCTGTTGGACTCTGGCGTGGTGTTATCTCAGGGAAAGAAGTGGAACTAATTTTTCTATGTCACACTGGATGATTTCTAGTTGTTCCTGGCTATCCTGCCGAGTTCATTATTTCTCCTCCAGCCGACATTGGCTTCTAATTAGGAGATGTAAAATTAAGATGGAAGAGCAGCAGTTTGCAAGGGTATTGCTGCTCAGGAAGGAATCTGGGCTGGATTTAAGCCCAAAATAGCCTCTTGTTTGCATGATTTTGGTGGGGGGAGGATGGCTTCAATGCTGCAGGGTACCAGAAGGAGGACTAATGGAGCAGCCCTTTGCCTCCTAACAAGGGGGAATTAGCTCCTGTCCTCCTTGCCCATTCCCCTACATCTCCCATTCGTTCAAAGGGCACAAATATTTCCCAAGCCACAGTTTTTCCTACAATAAATTTGAGGTGGCTTCTCCCCCCAGCCCTGTGACCGCAGCTGGGAGAAGCGGGCACAGAAGGGGCTCTGGGCGATGCCGCTGTGATGCTCAGCCCTGGTGATGCATTTCAACTGATTTATCTTTTTTCCCCCCTGTATTTCTCTCCCTCTCCCCTTTTTTTTAATATATAAATGCCAAGTATTTTTTTCTGCTGGGAGGGTGATGTGCCATCTCCAGGGCCCCGTCACGGTGCTGCATTTAGGGTACAATGGCAAAGCCAAGAGGTGAAATATCTTGACCAAGACCTTCTTAAATCCATCTTATTTCCCCATCAGGATTCATCACAACTTTAGGAAACATAACACTGCTCTGAAAACAATCCTGGGTCCTCATTGACATCCTTTTCTGCCAGGAGACTTAGGGAAGATGTTTCTGTAGTTATTTAATGGGAAGGGAACAAGTTCTTTACCATAAGCTTCCCCACATGGTGTTAGCGTTAACGTGATGGTAGAAGAAAACACTTTCTGAAATAGGAACAATTCAGATGTTGGAGAAATCCGCAGCTTTTTGGTCTCATCCATCAGCTGTGTGTGGCACTGGCTGCTTTTTACAGGTGCTTAATAAATGCAACCGAGCTCTGGTGTGTTTTTCTCTCCCCTCCTTTTATAACCCCACGACTTGCTCATTTTCATTCCACTTGTGGTCAGCAGAGATGGCTTTGATGGCAGGTTTTCCCCCAGGCTTTAGCTGGGAATTAAACCCGGCTTAACTTTTACAGCACAGTACACCTGGCTAGGGGTTTTCCACCAAGACTCCTTTATGGGAGTGGAGGAGCTGTGTGTAGTTTTGATTAACTCCTGCCAGTGGAAAAAGGAGGTTAGGGAGCTTCATGTTGGAGCTTTAGGAGGAAAAGCAACAAAAATTATTAGTTTCCCCAGGATTTTTTTACAGATTTAAGAAATCTGATTTTAAAAGAAAAAAATAAAGTTTTTGCTTGTCTTGTATGGGCTGGAAGGTCATTTTAACTCATCTGCCCTCAAATTTCCCTGGAGCAGAAAGTCTGCTTTTCATTCCATCTACCCCACGATGAAGCTTGCAGCCACTAATTTTGAGAAATCAGTGTCTTTCTGTGGGATTTGCTCCTATCTCTAGGAATGAGTCCTTGCTAACAGCCCAGTGCAGATGTTTTGTTGGCCATGACGGGGTGAACCCCACATCTGTACCCAGGGGCACATTGAAAACAGCAGCTTTGGGCTTGGCTTTGATGCAAACCAGAAAGGTCCTTCCCGTTGTGCTGGATCCAGGACTTGTCCTGGTTATCCCAGCTAAGTGACAGCTAAATACAGAGATTTTTTTTGGTCTCAGTCACCAGGAAACAACCCCCATGAAGTTCAACTAATTTCACTGAGGCTAACTGCAATAACACATTAAACAAGTGTTTTACAGCCTAAATGCATGCATTAAAATACATTAACTGCATTTATGGCTTAACCAGCAGGTTCGTGACTTTGTGAATGATGGAATTTAATTTTGTTAAGCCAACAGACCAATCTTTTCCTATATTTTTCATTACAGGAAGCAAAAATAATTTGTCCATATTCATCTTTTCCTCTAAATACCATGTATTATCCCTGCTAATCAACAGACCCAAGAAAAAGATAACCTAAATCTTTAAGGAAGGATCTAAAAATGAATGAGGAAGCAGTGAAAAATGGAGACCATTTAGTAAAAATGGTATTTAAAAATCTATTCAAGTTGAAAAACTTCTACCAAAAACTGTCAGAAAATCTATGATTTGGGTTTTTTTAATAATTTAGCCTACATAGGGCATATTTCTGGACTTGACTGGAAGGCAAGTAAATGCCTACCTACTGTAAAGCCTCTCTCAAGAATTAAATCCAAATGGCAGGAGCTGGCGCGTTGCTGTTTTCCTAGTTATTTGTTAAAAACAAATTGAGCTTGGTGGTATCAGAATTTCAGCCAGGAATTGCGAACAGCTTTCCAGAGATCATTTCCTGAAGCTTTCCAGAGATCATTTCCTGGGGGATTCAGCATCACCTCTTTGCCATGGGTGTATTTTCACCGTTGCTTTGGGCGTTTGCTTTTACGGAAGGTTAAAAGGCTTGGGAAGTGCTTGGAAGCCCACCTGATGGTGGGATGTTCTCATTGCTGATGATAGAATCATAGAATCCCACACTGGTTTGGGTTGGGAGGGACCTTAAAGCTCATCCAGTGTCACCCTCTGCCGTGGGCAGGGACATCTCCCACCAGACCACGTTGCTCCAAGCCCATCCAACCTGGCCTTCAACACCTCCAGGGAGGGGCAGCCACAGCTTCTCTGGGCACCCTGGGCCAGTGTGTCAGCTCAACTAAGTCTTAGTAGGACTCAACAAGGCGTAGACATTTCTATGGATGTTGAGTATCTCCGTGATGATGTTAGGCAGAGGAGTAAATGCTCATGCTTGGGGGCATAAGCCAAGTCCTCACCCAAAGGGAGAGACAGAGAAGCTTCCCCTGGGTCTGTGTGACATTCCCATCCTGGGCATTTTTGTGCCTTTTCCAGAAAGATACTGGTCCAGATGATTTTAGCAGGGTGAGTTCCATGGCCTCAGTGTAGTCACTGGGAAATTCCCATTGCCCCTCCAGTAGCAGCAGTGCCCCCCTTGCCAGGGCAGTGACTGCCCGGGCAGTCCCGAGCTCAGGTTCGCTGTCGGTACTCGACTCCGCATGGGGAAAACCTCCAGAGCTGCTCCATTTTTTTTTCCCTAGAGTTTCAATCCACACAACACCTTGCCTTAAGCAACCCGAGGTAGCTCGTGTAACCCTTTGCAGGTACTCCCATGCCCTTTGCTTCCCGGGAGGCCAAGCGGAGAGCTCAGGGTAGGGCTCAGGTAGCCGCGGGCACTGCGAAGCCACCAGCGAGGCTCCCTGGCCGACCACCACGCATTTTATGATTTCATTGGAATTTTTTTTTATGGGGATTCTGCTGCATCCCGGGCTGCGAGGGGCGAATAACCTCTTTGATTTGATTTTTTTTTTGTTTTTCTTTTTTTTTGTTGTTTTTTTTTTTGTTGTTGTTGTTTTCTTCCAGTTCTCTCAGGCCAGACACACCACAGCCCTTTGAAACGCTCTGTGTCCCTTACCCCACCCATGAATGTGCCAAACCAACCTCTAGGACATGGATGGATGTCTCATGAGGACTTACGAGCTAGAGGACCCCAGTGCATCCCTTCCGATCATGCCCCCCTGTCTCCACAAAGCAGTGTAGCCTCTTCGGGAAGTGGTGGGAGTGAACATTTAGAAGATCAGCCTTCTGCTCGTAACACATTCCAGGAGGAAGGGAGTGGGATGAAAGGTGAGTGAAAAACCAGACGCCTCCCCCCCCACCCATCCCCAGCACCCAGAGACAGGAGGGGAGAAGCCGTTTGCCCGGCAGCGCGGGGCTCGGTTGGTGGTTTTGGGTGCGAGTCCTCGTAACCCAACGGGGCCTTTGGGCATTTCTTCCCAGCTTAGGAATTTAGGTTCAGGGCAATAAGTTTTCTTTCAAGCAGGGGCTGGTCCTGATCTGACAGGTCTTACAGTTGGGTGTCGGTGGGCTGGTTTTGCCCCAAAACGCTGCAAGCTGCCAGCTTTCCAGAAAGCTGGATTTTTTCCATAGCCTGTGGCTTTTGGCTGCTGGTGATGCTCTTTTCTCTTTCTCTTTCTTTTTTATTGCGGTGAAACATAGCTTAGCATAAGTTTAGCAAGTCACGTGTGATTTACCATTGCAGTGTTTGGTACCCACCAAGTGTTTGGGGAAGTTTTGGCTTAGGCTCCTTGTTTGCAGTGAATTTAACCCATGTGTTTCAGCTGTTTTTTCCATTACACGTGCATTCCACAGAGCCTTTTAACTAGAAAGATACATAATCCTGTTGGTAAACAAGGCAGAAATTAAACCCTATTGCTGCAGTCAGTGGTGGAGAGCAAACTTCAGGCTGGAGAGGAATAAATAGATAAAACCTAAGTGGACACATAGACTGTGTATTACAGTGAGCAGAGAAAATGACTGAAGGTGAACCTGTAGCTATCAGAGACTCATTTAAACCACTGCAGTTTCCATGAATGCAGAACAACTCTGTTGTGCAAAGACTGGTGATCTATCAGAACAGGGGAATAATTGTATTTTTTAAATAGTCACAAGGGCTGATTTTATTCTAGTCCCATACATCTAGGAATGCATCGATCTCTGTAAGGTGGAGGTGTGTTTGACTTGGCACTCTGCGACCTTGATGGGCATGAAACAGATGCATGAGGAAACCCCCCATTGGTTGCCTTGTGAGATGGGTGCTGGAGCTCAGCCCTCTCCCTGGCTGGACTTGGCGCTGTAACGTTGCTCTGGGGTGGGGGCCATGGGCTGTAGATGTGATGGGAGAGTCTTCTGAGCATGACAGCCTTGCAGAGCAGATAGCTGTGAGCAGCATGAAGGGTCCTCAAGGCTTTCCATGCCTGGGGACAGATCAAGGAGACCCTTTCCGGGGTGGTGCAGAGGGGTGTATTTAACATGACGTTTGTCCAGGTTTCTGCTGATGGGGCTGGGGAGGAGATCATGGGGAGCTCAGCTCCCCTGTGATCCACAGGGACCTGTCTGGATAGAAACTTCCCAGTGCAATGCAATCAATCTGTACGACCTGCAAAACCCAAAGGCACTATTGCCCAGGCAGTCCACGAGCAATAATCAATTAAATAAACTCCATGGATGAAGTCAGCCTGTTGCTGCTGCATGCAGCCCTGCTATGGGAGATGGGTTCTTCTCCTCAAGCCATCCCTTCCTGAGCATCTTCCTTCTCCTGGGAAAGGTTTGCAAACATCTAAACCTGATTCCCCCAATTGCTGAGTCAGCCAAATTGCTTTTGTCTTGCTCTCCAGGGATGTGAGAAACAGATGTCTGGAGCCTCTGGTATCTACAACTGTTGTGTCCTCCCCTTTCCACTATATTTTCTTCAGACTGAACCAATTTGGTTTCTTCCCAGATGTTTTTTTTCTAAACTTGGGGTTGTTCTTGCTTCTCTCCACCGGGTTTTTTCCCAGGAAGTCCATATTTTATGGAAGGTGTGTTGGCCAAAACAGGACTCGGGAGCAGAGCAGAGCCTTGCTTGCCATACAAACAGTGTTCCTGTGGCTCTGTAGCTCATTGTCCTCAAATACCACACCACCACGAGCTGCATGTGACCCATTGTATCCCCACAGCTTCCCTGCATAAGGAAGTACTGCCTGTTCCCTGCACTCGCTCCGTGCCACTTCTTGTTCCTACAGAAATGTGCAACTTTGTGCATTTCCATTGGGTTGCATCTTCTTTCATCCAGACCTGTTGCTGGATTGCCAAGTCCCTTCTCTGAATTGCAGCCACGTCTCCATGGCTCTCGTGGCTTGGTGTCACCCACAGCTCCAGTCAGCTTCCTCCTCCTCCTTTAACACCTTCTGGATGACAGTGGACAAACTGGACCCCTGACAGACCCCCATCTGATATGGCTTAGCAGTTCAGCTCCCCTGATTTCACCAATGTCTCTCCTTTACATCTCTCTTTGTGCTGAAGGAAAAGTGCCCTTTGGCTTTTTCCTGTTTCCTGGTTTCTCCAGGAGAAGACAAGGACACTTTGTTCCGTGCAGAGTCCGTCTGTCTCTCAGTCCATCCCTTCCTGGGGTGCACCAGGAGAAGGGTTTGGGTAGAGCTGGGGGTTTCTGCTTCAAGTGACTTAGCATGGTGTGCCATAAGGGCACTTCTGAAGATGTCCTGCATACGCACTGTCCTGTGTACATAGAATCACAGAATCATGGAATTGTTTTGATTGGAAAAGGCCTTTAAGATCATGGAGTCCAACCATTCACTCAGCACTGCCAAGGCCACCACTGACCCATGGCCCTCAGCACCACATCTACACAGCTTTGAGATCCCTCCAAGGATGGGGACTCCACCACTGCCCTGGGCAGCCTGGGCCAAAACCTGACAGCCCTTTGGGGAAGGAATTGTTCCTCACATCCAACCTAACCCTCCCCTGGCACAACTTGAGGCCGTTCCCTCTTGTCCTGTCACTTGTTCCTCGGGAGAAGAGACCAACACCCATGTATATGTATGGCAGGGTGAATTCTTTTCCTTCTAAATTTCTTCTGAATTCCCATGCCAGCACCCAAACAGATGTGTGCCAGCTGAACTCTGGTGTTTGATGGCTGTAGGGAACAGAGCACGGGAACAGCATGGAAGTCCTCAGTTTCATCCACAGCATTTCTCACAGCTTTGCCAGGGGCAAGGTCCTGTGCGTGGGTCCAGGCAATCCCCAGCACTAACACAGGCTGGGTGGGGAATGGATGGAGAACAGCCCCGAGGAGAAGGACTTGGGGGTGTTGGGTGGTGAGAAGCTCCCCATGAGCCGGCCGTGAGCGCTGGCAGCCCGGGAAGCCCCCAGGATCCTGGGCTGCATCCCCAGAGCATGAGCAGCAGGGCCAGGGGGGGGATTCTGCCCCTCTGCTCCGCTCTGTGAGACCCCCCCTGCAGTGCTGGGGCCACCTCTGGGGTCCCCAACACAAGAAGGACACGGAGCTGTTGGAGAGAGTCCAGAGGAGGCCACGGAGATGCTGCGAGGGCTGGAGCAGCTCTGCTCTGGGGCCAGGCTGAGAGAGTTGGGGGTGTTGAGCCTGGAGAAGAGAAGGCACCGGGGAGACCTTGGAGCACCTTCCAGTGCCTGAAGGGGCTCCAGGAAAGCTGGAGAGGGACTGGTGCCAAGGGCAGGGAGTGATGGGACGAGGGGGAACGGGTTCCAAGTGCCAGAGGGGAGATGGAGATGGGATGGGAGGGAGAAATTGTTTGGTGTGAGGGTGGTGAGAGCCTGGCCCAGGGTGCCCAGAGAAGCTGTGGCTGCCCCTGCCTGGCAGTGTTGAAGGCCAGGTTGGCTGGGGCTTGGAGCACCCTGGTGTGGTGGGAGGTGTCCCTGCCTATGGCAGGAGGTTGGGACTGGATGAGCTTTAAGGTCCCTTTCATCCCAAACCATTCTGTCATTCTATGACTTAGCAATTAGCTCCTGGAAATGGGTGATTAAAGGGTAGCTCCATGGGCAGGCAGCTCTCTGCTCCGTGGGGATCATTAGGTTTGACTTTCCAAGGACCATGAAATGGCCTTGGATGACCTTGCAGCTCCTGATTGCCTCTTCTCTGTTGGAAGTGGGAAAGCCCCACCACTGTCCCTCTGTGCTGGGGTAGCTCATCCCCAGCCCACTCCCAGGATTGCCATCCCCACTGGCAAGGGGGCTCTGCTGGGGGGTTTGGGGCTAAACCATGGGTTTTTCACTGTTCCTGCACCTGGCGTGGGTTGAGATGGGACTCCTGGGTGTCTCACTGGTAGGGAAGGGGACAAGGACTAGTGGACACGAGTATTGCTTGGAGCATAGTGCGTGAGCTCGGTATGTTATGGCAGAGCTATTGTCAGGTTGTAGGTCCTAAATAAAGCAGGTCCCGATTTGGAACAGCATCTGAAGTCCTTGAGATGCAAAGCAAAAGCACCATCACCCTGTGGGGTCTCACAGTGGGTCCCCCAAGCCTGTGAAGTCCCAAGTAGCTGCCGAGCAGGCAGGAGCAGGGAAGGCTCTTAACCCATTGCCTTCTCCATGGGGGACACCCCATTTTGAGGTCTGGTGAGGTTTTGCATGTTGCAGAGGAAGGAATCCTCTCCCAAGTTCCTCCCTCTGAAACCACATTGATGGCAGGAGGATAGAAGTAGGTTTTGGGTACCCATCCCGTGGGGCACAGAGGTGCTACACTGCAGGTAATGGCTGGGAAGGAAGAAGTGATTACATTTGGTGCATTTTGAGGCCCTAAGTCACCCCTCTGAAGCAGGTTGCAGGACCATCTTTGATGGCACATCATTTTTCCATCCTCAAAAAGAATAATCTACTTCTCATTAAGCAGCCATTTACATTTTCAGCACACACCATCTTCCTTCAGGCCATAAATCAGTACCTGCCATCTGCAAAACAGCCATCCACTCATCCTCAGCTTGACTCTACTGTTAGCTTCAGCAGTTCCCACGTTCTTGGGAGAAGGGCAGTGAGGAGCTTGCCCACGCGGTGGCCCAGTACTGACTCCCCGTGTGGTGTCACGAGCTCGCACCGTGTTTGCATCAAGGTGGTCAACCTGGTTTTTGGACAAGCCTTTAAGTCGTTTTGTTAAGCCCCTCTCACTAGGTCTATATCAACCAAGCTTGGTGGGACCCTTTGTCCTGGCTGCAGTAAGCACTGGGACAAACTGGAACGGTTTTATCTTGGGTGCAACGCTGGTTTGAGCAATAGCACTGGGATCAGAGAGGCTTCAGGATCTGGTGGGGTAATTCACAGTGGCTCAGCTGTAGAAACCCAACCTCTGAGGACATGTCCTCATCCAAGGTTCCTCCTCCCACCCATATCCATAGCACCGTGCTTTCCAAAGGGTTTATGAAGTTCATTAAGGTGTCTGAAGCACTGGTGGGATGGTGGGTGGCACCTTAATCAACTCCTCATGTTGCTGTTGATGTTCTCGTGTGTGGTTAAGCGGTATCATGAACTGAACAGGACCTCTCATCTCGTTACCTTTGTGCTGCAGATGTCCCAGCCTGGCTGAAGAGCCTCCGGCTGCACAAGTATGCTGCCCTCTTCTCGCAGATGACGTATGAGGAGATGATGGCCCTCACCGAATGCCAGCTCGAGGCACAAGTATGTCCCACATCAGTCGCAAAGGTTCAGCCGTGGTCCCAACTCTTGTGCAGTCAGTAGATGAGATGCCTCCAGCTCCTCTTTGCATCTTCACATGGAAGGCGTTTTGCCTGCGGGTGGTTGGGAAGCAAGCAGAGAAAGGCAGATTGGGTCTTGAGGAGTGGAAAAAAGCCACATTGTACCTGAACAAGACCTTGTCCCAGATTTCCTAATGAGCCCCAGCATGGAAGTCCCATCACCAGGAGCTGCGCTTGGGTCTTTTTTCCAGTTGGGATTAAGTTCAGGAGTTTCAGGGGCACAGTCTGCAGTACCCAACTCCTTTATAGTCAGTGGGGTTTTGGTGGCCCATTGCCACCTCAACCTTTGAAAATGTCCCTGCTGTCATGCTTACCTCTGCGTTACCCTCGGGATGAAGGGGCCATCAACACCTTCACCTTTACTGCGTGAGATGTGCCAGGGAGGGACAGCCTAGCTGGAAACCTCTATCTTTAGTGGGTATCTCAGTGATTTTCTATGCCCCCAGAAATTTGATTAATTTATAGCAGCCCTTTTTGTTTAGAGGAGGAAGGGTTTGGGCTGACCCCACTGTCCTGTGAAAGCGTTCACACCGAGTTTTGTGCTGTTTTTTGCAGAACGTTACCAAAGGCGCAAGACACAAAATAGTCATCAGTATCCAAAAGCTAAAAGAAAGACAAAACCTGCTCAAATCTTTAGAAAGGGTAAGTAATTGCACCCACTTTTGTGTTTCCTCTTTTTCAGTTAATTTCAATTAATCCTGGGGGGAGGCACTCTTCGGTTACGCATGTTCTTGGGGTCTTTCGAAAAGAAATCTGTCGCTGTCCTTGCTTCATCTGAATGGTGTCTCAGACACTTCTGTACCAGGGGAAGGTTTTATTTGGGGATGCATTTTGCAGAGTGGTTCCTAATCCCTCTCCAGTACTTGGGCAGCTGGAATGGAGATACCCTGCAGCACTGATACAAACCCTGCCCAGCTCCAGGATGCTCAGAAACACCTGAGCTCTGGGTGATGGAGGGCACCATCCCGGCGCCACTGATGGGAAGGTGGTCACCCTTCTGCTGAACCATGGTGCAGGACCAGCTCTAGCCACACCAGCCACCATGGTCCTCTCTTCTGCTGGAGAGCACCCAGACAGAGCCTTTAACCCGTGGTTATCCCTCAGCCACTCGGTTAACTCTCCCATCTCGATGCCTGTGTCCCTCTCAGGAGACCCCTCCAGGCACAGCAGTCCTCACAGGGACCCCCGAGCTCTGCTCCTACCTCTCCAACCCCAAGAGTCATAGAATCATAGAATCATTATGGTTGGAAGGGACCTCCAGGGTCATCAAGTCCAACCTTTATCCCATCATATTCCTAACCATCAGACCATCAGACCATGGCCTCAAGTGCCTCATCAACCCGTTTTCTGAACACCCCCAGGGACGGTGACTCCACCACCTCCCTGGGCAGCCCATTCCAGTGCCCAACCACCCTCTCAGGAAAGAACTTCTTCCTAATCTCCAACCTAAACTTCCCCTGATGGAACTTGAGGCCATGTCCTCTCGTCCTGTCATCAGCAATTTAGGAGAAGAGACCAACACCAGCCTCACTACAACCTCCTTTTAGGTAGTTGTAGAGGGCAATAAGGTCTCCTCTCAGTCTCCTCTTCTCCAGGCTCAATAACCCCAGTTCCCTCAGCCAGTCTCCATAAGGTTTGTTTGCCAGACCTCTCCCCAGCCTCGTTTGCCCTTCTCTGGGCAAGAAGGGAAGGGATTTCCCAGTGTCTGTCAGGTCAAGGACTGCTGCGCTTTTCTGGAGCATCAAATGGGCAATCTGTCCCCAGATAAAAACCCAGACACCCACAGCAGTGCCTGAACAACAGCTTGAATTCCCAAGGACAACAAATAGAACCTTCATTGTCCCTTCAACAAGAGCTTAAACTCTGCAGAAATGGCTGTTGGAGAAGCACCAGCACTGCAGACTGGCTGGGAGCAGCTCACCCAGCCTCTCGCTATTTATTTTTGCAATATTATATTATATTTAATTGCACTGTCTTCAAACAGCAACCTGCTGAGCCTCCCACTAGGGGCTTTTAAATACTTCTGTGGTGTGGTGCTATTTATTGTTGTTTTCGTTAGCTCACTGCTTCACTATTTATTTATAATGCAGGATTGTACTCAGGGTACGGCAGGAGCTAATAAAGCCCTATTTCCCTCCCTATATTAATAATAACTATTAAATCCAAGAGACAGCCCCTTGGATGGAGCTCTCCTCGGCGATGTGTTTTCCAGGCCATTGCACAGCCTCTTCCCCCACTTCTGGGTTTTGAAATATTCATTGACTGATGTGGTGCAGGAGCTGGAGCTCAGTTCAGCTGACACGGGTGCTGTAAAATACAGGGGATAAAGGACAGGGGCTGCTTTTGAGCCCTTCTGGGGTGGGTTTGGGCTCTGACCGTGTCCCACTTGGCTGGGGCTGGGAGCTGCTTTACTTGGGAGGAGACATCTCTGGTTTTCCAGGCTTCCCATCCCATTTATTATTTTTTTTTGCTAAATAAAAGCATGTGTGGGACTTGATTTTTTTGGGCAGTGTCTCACTGCTAAAGATTGCTGCTTTCTTGGAAAGAGCTGCTCCACCCCTCTCTGCTGGTTAGCAGAGAAAGAGTTTTTTCCCCCAAAACAATAGTGCCCAGCTGAGTGACACCAGGTCTGCAAGAGGAGTGGAGCTGGGATGCCTGAGAGCGAGCTGGGGGGGCAGCTGGAATTAGGGTGAACAGTTATTTCAGTGCTTCATCTGGCTTCATCTCCCCTGGGCACAGCCAGGACTCACCCCAAAAGCTGCCTCTTCCCAAGCGTTGTCCCACAAGCCAGACCCTATAGAATCATTATGGTTGGAAGGGACCTCCAGGGTCATCAAGTCCAACCTTTATCCCATCATATTCCTGACCATTGGACCATCAGACCATGGCCTCAAGTGCCTCATCAACCCGTTTGTTGAACACCCCCAGGGACGGTGACTCCACCACCTCCCTGGGCAGCCCATTCCAGTGCCCAACCACCCTGTAGGAGCCTGCGATGAGCTACGCCAGGCTCCTGCATCCCAGCATGGTCCTGGGCTCTGCGATGGGCCCGGGGCACAAGGATGCTATCACAGGCTTTTTGGGGGTAGTTATGGAGAACCCATGTTGGAGACAGTGCTGGAAAGCAGGGACAAGCCCACGTTATAAATATAATTTTAATTAAATAGGGATGGAATGTCGCAATTGTGGGATTGCTGGGGAAGGAGCAAGATACATGGAAATCTCACAGGATGAGTCACTCTCATGGGGTTTGCAGCTTCCTAGTGGAAATTTGGGAACACTGAAGGTGGATTGTCACTGGTTTTGGGTCCCAGTGGTAGGCACTGGAATAGGCTGCCCTGGGAGGTGGTGGAGTCACCGTCCCTGGGGGTGTTCAAAAAACGGGTTGATGAGGCACTTGAGGCCATGGTCCAATGGTTAGGAATCTGATGGGATAAAGGTTGGACTTGATGACCCTGGAGATCCCTTCCAACCATAATGATTCTAGGATTCTATGGTTGACAGGGCATGTTTATCTCTGAATGTGTCCACTGTAGCAACTCCACGCTCCCCTGCTCTAAGCAGATTCGACGGATTAAACACAGTTGGCTGTGGACTGCAGCAGGGTCCTGGAGCAGGACCATCAGCTTTGCTGGGAATTCTCAGGGGGTAGCAGGTGTCTGGTTCATTGCTGATGTCCTGTTATCCCTGATGTCCCTCTTCTCTCCACTTTGAATCTGCAGGACATCCTGGAAGGTGGCAACTTGCGTGTCCCGCTGCAGGAACTACACCAAATGATCCTCACCCCCATCAAAGCCTACTCTTCCCAAAACTCCAGCACGGAGGAGCACAGCCGGGACACTGACTCCCATCACCCCTCCTCCCTGCTGGGCTCAGACAGCCAAGGCTCTGACTGCAAGGACTCTGCCACGGGGGGGATGCAGCAGCACCACTTGCCTGGGTGCGAGGGCGAGTCTGGGGGGGGCCCTTTGCCTGAAGGTGACCTCCCAGGACAGTTCACCAGAGTCATGGGGAAAGGTGAGTGGCTCTCACTTGTTCTTGGCATCCTCACTAGAGAGAGCTGCTTCGGGGCAGGGTGAATGCAGTGGTAGCAGCCTTTCCCTGAGCTCCTGCAAGCCACATTCCAGGGGGGGTGGGTGTGATTTTTTGAAGCTCCATTGTGCTGTAGTGAAATGTAAGAGCATGGGTGGGGAGGTGGGCAGTGATTTCTGGGAGGGGCAGTGATGGGATGGGCTGCCTGCCCCAGGTGAGGGGCAGATAATACCCTCTCCCTGCCCCAGGTGAGGGGCAGATAATACCCTTTCTCTGCCCCAGGTGAGAGGCAGACAGTACCCTCTCTCTGCCCCAGGAGAGGGGCACGTGGCATCCTCTCCCTTCCCATTCAGAGCCCTGGGAGCATCCCACTGGTGCAGAGATGTTTCAGCAGCATCTCTTGGACATGCTCTGCTTGTGGGGGGGATAGCACTGGTGCATGGGCTTAGTGTGAGCTCTCCTGACTGCAGATCAGCTGGGTCCAAACCCATTTTTAAGCCCCAATTTAGACGCAGGACATCCAAAATACTCCAGTGCCCCATCCCATGCCTGGTGCAGGGTGCAGAGCTTTGCATCAGGAGTGCACACTGGGAGGTGCACAGGAACCATGTGAGTAGGGATGGACACCCTGTGCCATATACAGGGCTCTTTGAGCAATTTTGTGTGAGCTTGGGTATGTCCTAACCCCCACCCGAGGTGGGCAGGGGGACATCTCCCTGGAGAAGAGGGGAGTGGAGGGAAGTCTCATCCACAGGCTCACACAGGAGACCAGGAACAGAAAGAAACTTATTGGGATGGCACATTATCAGCCCTATCCCTGTCTCAGATCTTTTTTTGCAAAAAATGGATGAGGTGTTTGCTCTATAAAAGCTTGGGGCAGAATTTCTCACCAGCTCATTGGCTGCACACAGACAAACCAGGGCTTGTGGCCCCATTTTAAACCCGCTGATGAATCCAGGACGAGGTGTCCTGGACCCCGAGGCATCCCTGCCCAGGGGTTCCAATGGGAGAGGCTCATTTCTCCATGAACTCATTTCCACTCGCATTTATGGCATTAGTTCCAAAAGAGGTTAAAAATCCATCGGGAAAGGTGGGAATCCGTTTGCAGCAGGGGCAGATTTTGGCCGTAGGAGCAGGACCTTGTGCTGGCAGAGTCTTTGGTGCATTGTAATTAGGAAAAGGGACTAACCCTGCACCCCTGATTAGCTCAGGTCTAATTTTGGTGACTCCAGTGGTGTTCTCTGGATTTACACCAATGTGACGGAGAACAAAATCTGACCCTAAATATAGGACAGCATGGCAGGAATTGGGGAAGGGCGTTTTTTTCTCACGGATGGGAGGACCTGCTCCTGGGACAGGAGAAATGGGACATCCAAGGCATTTGTTGGACCCCTCAGACCCCAGCTCCATGTCCCCATGCCCATTTCTCTTCTCTTTTTTTCCCCAGTATGCACACAACTTCTAGTGTCCCGACCCGACGAAGAGAATATAAGTTCCTATTTACAGCTCATAGACAAATGTCTAATCCATGAGGTGAGTCGTGACGGATCATCTAGAACTGTTGTTCTCATCGCTTAGAGACTGTTTCCAAAGTGTCTGTTGATGTAAACCTTTTGGTTTCTAACACAAATATTTTGGGGGAGTATTAATAGTAATTCTGACAGAACGGGGCTGGAGCGGGCGGGAGCTCCAATGTGATGTGTGGGAATGTTGCTCCACCTCCACTCTCCCTTAATTGCCAAGACCTGGAGCTGGGAAATTCATCTGGCTCGTGGTGGTCTGTTCAACAGCTGGATGAAAGGAAAAATCCTGGGATGAGCTTGCAGGCGGTTCCTAACAGACAGACCCTCCTGTTTGCAGCACATGGCCTTGGGATTTTGCAACGGGAGCATCTGTTTCTGCTCCTGCTGGATCTGCCTCTGCCAGGTGATGGCTTGGGATGGCCGAGGCTGTGCCGCAGGGCTCCAGCTCACTCCTGCCTGGCAGCAGGGAGGGATTGCCAACATCCCTGGTGTCCTGCTGGGTTTTGTACCCGTGCCGGCTGCACCTGGAAGAACAACCTGCTCCTCATCACCTGCCCATATGGCAGAGGTCAGGGGGTGGTGGCACAGCCTCTCATAGGAGCTGCGGGCTTTAAACGTGTCTCAGTCATTTGTTTTTTAAAAAATACACTGTCAAAGCATGGAATCATCTCCTCTGGAGAGGGCTGGTGGCTGCAAACCCCAGAATGTGCTGCATGCTAGGGGGTGGTGGCACCTGCTGTTGGGGTTTGCTGCAGGACAGGTTTAGAGCCATGGCTGTGGTCTTCTCCATGCTTTACACAAACACAGGCAGTGGTGAATTGTTGGAGGGGCTGGAGAGGAGAGCATGTCTGCTCCCACTTGGTCCACCCTCAGAGAGCTGGAAATGGTGCCTGGGCTCTCTGGACAGGTGAGCAGAACATTGCTGGGGGAGCAGAGGTGTGAAGAGAAGAGCAAGGATGGTGGAAGCAGATGCCCAGGGCTGGAGAGTAAAGCCAGGAAGATGTGGCACTGCAGAGGGTTCGTTTTCCAGGAGCGCCTGGGATGGACACGGTGACCCAGCATCACCCCCCTGGTGCCAGCCCATGGCCCAGGACCCCCATCTGTGTTGGCCCCAGGACCCCCATCTGTGTTGGCTCCAGCATCATCAACGCTGGGACAGAGCTTCTCCTCCAGAGGGTGGTTCGAAGCAATCAAGTCAGGCACTAATTAGCCCCCAGATGGTTCTTGAGAGACCTCTGCTCCTCTCTGCTGGTGGTGTGGAGACACTGGGTGTCTGGAGTTAGCTGTGGTGGTCACGTGGGTGTCCCTGCAACCCACAGTGCCTGCCTGGAGCTCTGGGGTGTTTTGGGAGGAGGTCTGTCCCCTGCATGACTGACCTTCACCAGGAGCCCGGGTGGGTGATGGGGCTCACCCCAGGAGGCTGCCAGTGCCAGGAACAGGGCTGAGCTCTGCCCAGCCCCGAGGAGGAGGATGGGATAAAGGTTGGCATGGAGCAGCAATGCTTTCCAAATCCCAGTGGTTTTCCACCCCAGCAGCATTTTCTAGAGCCAGGTCCAGGTGACAGTTGTCACCACCCGGCAGGGACCACCCATTGAACCCTGCTGGGAGCTGTGCTGGGAGCAAGGCAAGGAGCACGAGTGGTGGGTTGGGGGCTCGGAGGGGTAGCAGGAAAACTTTGGGGAAGCCCTGCTCCATCCATGGGGGTTGGCAGCCTCGGGGGCAGAGCCAGGACACCGCTCTGGGGCACAGGGGACTCTGCTGGAGCACTTTCTCCAACTGGGATGAGCAAATCCTCAAGAGAGACCAGGGTTTCCTCTGACCTTGCTGATGGGCCCCGACTCATGCCACCACCTGCTCCAACTCTTTCCTTTCCAGCACACCCACATACTCATCCCTGCCTGCTTTGTCCAGAAAAATATTCATGTGTTTCCTATTTTTCTCTCTTGGGCAGGCGTTTACAGAGATCCAGAAGAAGCGGCTGCTGTCATGGAAACAGCAGGTGCAGAAACTCTTTCGGTCTTTCCCTCGGAAATCCCTCCTGGAGCTGTCAGGCTATCGGCAGCAGAGGAGGTAGGCTGGCTTTTGGGGAGGGATGGATGCAGCAGCTGGAAGGACCAGCAAGAGCATCTCGAGTGGGACCGATGTCTCCCAACAGGGAGGGATGGATCCTGCCAGGTTCAGAGCTGCGTTTTGGGAGGGAGGGAGGTCCTAGTGGTTGGGAATATGATGGGATAAAGGTTGGACTTGATGACCCTGGAGGTCCCTTCCAACCATAATGATTCTATGAGGAGGTTTGGAAAAGCTTTGGCAGTAAAACCCTTGCCAGGGGCTGGCTGGGAAGGGGAAGCAGCAGTGAGTTTGCTTGTGTGTGTGGTCGGAGCTTTGCCCATCGATTCCCACCACATCTCCCTGGCTCCAAACCCGGCGGTCCCCAGCTGTGCAGCATCTCCCTCTGCCCCTGCTGCTGCCCTTCGCTCGTTGCATCAGTGCTGGAGTTTCACCAAAAAGCTGTCAACTGGCCAAAAAAAAAAGACTTGAAGCCTGCTGAGGGTGCAGAGCCGAGGGGCTGCAGTCAGGAGGGCTGGGTGGGGATGTGTTGCAAACACCCTGTTTGCTCACTGCCAGGGTGATGCTGGGGTTTGGATGATCCTAGAAAGCATTGGGATTATGGCAAGAAGAGATATTTTTAGATCAGGTTTAACAACAACATCAGCCTTTTGTTTCATTCTGCTAAGCCTGTTCCATTGCAGGCTTGTGCAAGCTCTGTTTTTCTTGAAAAGAAAGCGGTTTGGAGATAACCGGGAGCGTTGGGACAGCCAGGGTGTGAGTTTGGAAGGAACGAGAGCAGAACTGGAGTGTTCCCCAGTAGAATTAAATGAAGTATTTTGGAATGGAAAAGCAAGCAATTTCAGTCCTTGCAGCAGGATCAGAAGCAGGATAGACATGAGCAAAGGTTTGTGAGGGACCCGTTTGGTCTGGGCATCACCCATGCTGACCCCAGGCATGAAACGGTCCCAGTCCCTTGCTGGGGCTGTCCAGGATGCTCTCCAGTTTCCTCACTGGTTCTGAGTGGTTTGCATTTTGCCTTTCTTCTGCTCTTTGTACTCCTGGGGAGTTGAAGGCCTGGAAGGAGCAAATGGCCAGTCCTGCTTTTCTCGTGGAGGTTCAATGGCGAGCGTGCTTTTTTGGATGAGGTTTAAAGAAACCCCACCATCCTCCTGCCCAGTAAATCCATCTGGTTTGGGGATCCCAGTGTGCTTGTGTCATCTTGCATAAGCAGGAGAGATGAGGGCTAGCAGGGAGGTGAGCTGAAACATCTGCAGAGGTGATTAAGTGCTGGAGAAGAGCAGGAGGAGTTTAAAGCAACGGCAGCTGTGGGTTTGCAGAGTGTTCCTACCCTTGGCTGTGCTTAAACCTGGTGCAGTCCACCAAGCCACGTGGAGGGACACCAAACATGGCAAGGAGACCCGTGCTGCGTGTGTTTCCAAGGATTACCCACTTATTTCTGTGTTGTTCCCCTGGTTTTAAATGCAAAAGCCAACATGAGGAGGGCTGCTGGTGTGTCTGACCCTCCCTCCAGGGAGGAAAAATGGCTTCATGTCCTGAGATCGGTGTCTCAAGACATTTGGGTTGTGTGGTCTTGGGCCCAGATGGTTTTGCTCTGACTGCAGGGAGCTGGATGAAGGATTGCTGTGTGGAGATGGGAGCAGGTGCAGTCAGTCCCATCTCTGCAGGAACGTGCCTCTCACTCAGCCCCTCCCTAGGAAGTCTTGGACTTGTTAGGTTGTTTTAACCAAGTTTTACAGAACTTGAGAAGTCCCAGAGAGGACCATGTTCATAAAAACAAACCTCCTGGAAGGGGAGAAGGTCCAGCCCTTCAGGTGTTCCCAGTAAAGAAAACCCCACAGCGTAAGCTGAACCTTTATCAGACATTAGAGAATCCACACATGAGAGATCTCTTTTGTACAGCTCAAAGGCATGAAGAATTTAAGTCAAAACCCAGGAAATCAGGTGGTGATCTCCAGTGCCTGGGGAATTACCTGTGTTGGTTCAGCTTGCACTTAAGAACGGGCCCATTTTGCTGAAGTAAAATAAAAATTGTTATTTAAATGCTAATTTGAGAACTGCAGAAGGGAGGGAAAGAAAGAGGGTGGCAAGAAGAGACGGTGTTGTTGATGTGTGCCCAAACCTGCTCCTGCCAGCTGCACGTGGAGGACCATCCTCAGTGGGACGGGAGGATCTAATGGTCCAATGGTCAGGAATATGATGGGATAAAGGTTGGACTTGCTGACCCTGGAGGTCCCTTCCAACCAGAATGATTCTATGATTCTATGATCGGAGCAGGAGCAGAGCTCACGGTGAACCCATGGCCATGGGATGGGCATGGGCTGGCAAGAGTTGGTCCGGGACATGAGATGATGAACATCAGTGTGGCACTTCACCCCTGGGACATTGGGCTCTTGGTCTGAGCACACCAAACCAGCTGCTCATCCCCTTGCAGGAGCTGATTCCTCACCCTCAACACTCTGTCTCTCCGCAGCCGAGGCTTTGGCCAGTCCAACTCCTTACCAACAGCCGGATCCGCCGGGGCAGGACTGGGCCGGCGAAACCCCCGCCAGTTCCAGATCCCCTCCCGCAACCTCCCCACCGCCCGCCTGGGGCTGCTGGGTCCCAGTGGGCTGCTGGGCACCCCCCAGCGCAGCCCCGCCGCCAGCCCCGCCATCCTCAAGCAAGGCAGACAGGTTGGTCGGCATTCATGGCATCTCCAGCTTCTCCATCCCTTCCCTATAGGCATCCTTTGCTTCTTCTCCTCTAACTCCTCCAGATCTCCTTTGTTTCCCTCCTTTGCCTTTTCTCCTCCAACTGTCCAGGTCTCCTTTGTTTCCTTCCTTTGCTATTTCTCCTCTAACTCCTCCAGATCTCCTTTGTTTCCCTCCTTTGCCTTTTCTCCTCTAACTTATCCAGATCTTCTTGGTTATCTCCCATTGCTTTTTCTCCTCTAACTTATCCAGATCTCCTTTGTTTCCTTTCTTTGCCTTTTCTCCTCTAACTTGTCCAGATCTCCTTTGTTTCCTTCCTTTGCTTTTTCTCCTCTAACTTGTCCAGATCTCCTTGGTTTTCTCCCTTTGCTTTTTCTCCTCTAACTCCTCCAGATCTTCTTCTTGTTCTTCTTTAGCCAAGCAAGCCAGAGCAGTTTGTTCTCCTCCATGCAGCTGGGTACAGAAAAGAGACTGTCACGAGGGGGGTGAACTGGAAGGTGGAGTGGGGAGAGATGAGCCTCAGGGGTCATAAATCCATGGCCTAGAGGCCTCCATATGACATCTAGCACCCCTTTCTTTGTTGACTTCCCACAGAACCTCTGGTTTGCCAACCCTGGGGGCAGCAACAGCATGCCCAGCCGGAGCCACAGCTCGGTGCAGAGGACGCGCTCGCTGCCGGTCCACACCTCCCCGCAGACCATGCTGATGTTCCAGCAGCCAGGTAGGAAGCTGGCATTTGCTTTTTCACTTACCCACAGCCTGGCAGGACAAGGGGAGATGGCGTGAAAGGTGATGTGCTGGTGAGCCTCACCACAGCCACGTCACCTGAACCAGGTATCTGTGACACCAGTCAGGTTGCTGGGTTGATTGTGTCCAGTTCTGGGCCCCTCAGCTCAAGAAGGACAGGGAACTGCTTGAAAGAGTCCAGCACAGAGCCACAAAGATGATGAAGGGAGTGGAACATCTCCCTTGTGAGGAGAGGCTGAGGGAGTTGGGTTTCTTTAGCTTGGAGCAGAGGAGACTGAGGGGTGACCTCATGAATGGTTATAAATATGGAAAGGGTGAGGGTCAGGAGGATGGAGCCAGGCTCTTCTCAGTGATGGCCAGTGATGGGACAAGGGGAGGGGAAACGGGTGCAAGGTGGAACACAGGAGGTTCCAGGTGAACATAAGGAAGAATTTTGTCACTGTCAGAATGACAGAGCACTGGGCCAGGCTGCCCAGAGAGGCTGTGGAGTCTCCTTCTCTGGAGACATTCAAACCCTGACTGGATGCATTCCTGTGTGCCCTGCTCTGGGTGGTCCTGCTCTGGCAGGGGGGTTGGACTGGGGGAGCTTTCAAGGTCCCTTCCAAACCCTGGCATTCCGTGATTCTGTGTTTCTATGAACCAGAGACATCACTGGAGGGATTTTTGACCCTATATGTAGTGTCTTGGACCTATATATAATGGTGCTGGTGCTTTACCTCACTTGCTTCTGAGGGTGTCCATGTCAGGTGGGGAAGGCAGTAGCTCTTCCAGCACCTTTTTTTACTTGCACGTGGATGTGGAGACCCGGTGCAGAGGGGTGGCCTTTGTGCACATGAGGGGAATTCTCTTTGTGATGCACGCGAAGGGAAGTGATGCCGTGTCAGTGCTTCCTTCCCAAACACCACAAAAATGCCCCCGTATAAAGGAACATCCTCTGATTTGTGGGGATTCCTGCTGAACTGAACCATAGAATCATCAAGGTTGGAAGAGCCCTTCAAGCTCACCCAGTCCAACCCCTTCCTCCACCCCCACTCACCCACAGCACCCAGCACCACATCCAGACACCTCTTGAACACCTCCAGGGACGGGGACTCCACCACCTCCCTGGGCAACCCATTCCCACCCCCAATCACCCTCACAGGGAAGGAATTGTCCCTGATGTCCAGCCTGAACATCCTTCCCACAAGGACGTTCATGCCTTTTTCTCTCTGTATCCCTCCATTAGCCTTCAAGTGAGCCTTCTCTTACCAACACACCATAACAATTTATCCCATGGGGTGGGGGGGTGTAACTAAACCTCACTGGAGAGCTTCTGCCATGGTGTCAGCTTGGCAGCTCCCCTCACATCACATGCCTGCGGTGTTTCAGCTGCATAATTCAGGCAGCAAATGTCCTGCACAGCAAAAGCAGGGACTGTTCCTGAGTATTGATCAAACACCAGGACAAGGGCACATTCCTGCAGGCTCTGGAGGAGAATAAATAGGTTTCTCATTGCCTGTTCGGCTGTGGTGAGGGAATGAGGGCATAGGAGGATCTGGGAGCCAGAGATGTGGATTGAGATGCAAGGAGAATATGCAATAATGTGATGGTGGGCTCCTGAGCTGCTTTTTATCGGGACCTCGAGCCTCCTGCATCTCGTCCCGCGGTCCTGTGAGCCTGTGGCAAGCAGGAGGTGCTGGCCATTGGAAGCGAAAGCTGTATCTGCATCTTCTGCTGCAGAGGGGGGGTGGTTTGGTGCTGTATGGATCAGGCCAGGGCCCTGGAGCACACCAAACTCCATCTCCTTTTTTGTTCTGCTCATCACACCACCCCCCGGGGATGTGGCAGCTGGGCTGTGGGTGACCGAGTGGTGACTGAGTCAGCCACAGAAGAGCCAGAGGGTGACTCTGCTGGTCTGTGCTGCCATCCCATGTCTGAGCACAACCCCTGCCTGCACGGGCAGCTCCCAGCCCCGGGGAGCTCTGTATCCAGGATTTCTGCAGGGCCTGAGCAAGGGAAGAGCCCAGGGCTGACCCTCCCAGGGGTCCTGCTCTGCACCCAGCTCCCCCCCAGCATCTCTGAACCCCTCATTTCCACCCACCTCTTGCTGCCACACCGCTGGGTCCCCCCCAGATTCACCCCTCATTGATAAGACATGGGAGTGAGGATTGTTCTTGTGAACATCTCTTGATGGAGATGATTGCACCAGGAAGCCAAGCGCTGCCAGAGCCTGGCCATGCGGACCCTCCTGGGGCATCTTCTGGGTGGTTTCCTACCCCACGTGCACCCATGCTGGTGGCAACAGGGTCCCTGCCAGGTCCCCTGACCTAGGTCTCCTGTCCCTTTTTCCCTGCAGAGTTCCAGGTGCCGGTGACTGAACCTGACATCAACAACAGGCTGGAGTCCCTGTGCCTGAGCATGACGGAGCACGCGCTCAGTGGTGAGCACTCCCTCCTCCTCGGGCTCTTCCAGCACGTCCACACCACCTCCACCGAGCCCCCCGGCACCTGCCCCCCACCACCCAAAAGCTGGGACAGGCTCTGGCTCTGAGGGGACAGGATGGAGACAGGGCTGGATGCAGGGATGTTCCCAGGGATGCTCTCGGGGATATTCCCAGGGATGTTCCTGGGGATGCTCTCAGGGATACTCCCAGGGATGCTCTCAGGGATACTCCCAGGGATGTTCCCAGGGATGCTCTCAGGGAT